>VUYV01000017.1:111302-164197 GCA_008711295.1 Anarhynchus alexandrinus | reverse complement strand
TGAGGAACGCCACTTGTCACTGGTCTCCACTTGGACATCGAGCTGTTGACCGCAACTCTTTGAGTGCGACCGTCCAGCCAGTTCTTTATCCATCGAGTGGTCCATTTGTCAAATCCATGTCTCTCCAATTTAGAGACCAGGATATCATGTGGGACAGTGTCAAATGCCTTGCACAAGAAGAACTTCACCCTCTTCATGGGTGAAAGTAAGCCACTAAGGTGATGCCACATACTGAGGACACTCGTCTTAATAGAGTAAATCAAAGGAGAGAAGAGGGTGCAACTGACATATCCAAAGCCAAGTTCAATGATGTGAGTAACCAATGAAGCCTCATTTCTTATGGATCTGTGTCTTATAGTGTTTCCTCAGCAGGGCTCTGATGATGTCTGTCTCACACAGACACACAGGATCATGACTGTTGCAGGAATTTTGTATCTTGAGACTGTCTTGGCATGTAGCTGGGATCCTCAAGGTGCAAAAGTCGTTCCAAGAAGAGAGGGAAACAAATAGACACACAGACACACACAAACACATTCACTGACAAGCATGCAGGATCAGATAAACCTCATCCTTTAGGAAACAGAATAACAAAAAGTGTTCTGGTGATAAGCTCCACAGAAGCTCTTTTAAACAAATTAAGCAGATGAGCTCTTCCAGTTGTCACATGACAAGTAGCCTCCAGCCTATTCCTACTGAACGGTAGGTGCTGGGCTTCAAAAGCCACAATCCTGTTAACAGTTACAGCATAGAAAACAGAAAGGTAATACAATGAAAGCTCAGCTGCCCTTTGTCCCAATAGGTCAGGCAGCACAGTGTTGCTTATGTTGGTTGATGTGTATGTTGGACTTTGTTGTAGGTAGAGAGCTTCAGCTTCCAAACCGGTCTGCCTGGTATCTGTCATGAGAACTGACACAGAATAAAGAAAGAAAAGTTCGTGTTTGTTGTTGAGCAAAATGAATTGCTCATCATCTAAATGGCATCTGCTAAGCCATAGGTAGAAAGAATGAACAGCAATATATGAGGAGCAAAGGGAGAAAAGAAGTCCCTACCTCCATTCTTGTCCCCTCTTCTGCCCTTTGCATTAGCACCACATAGTATGGCAGAATAAAGCCTTGTCCTTGCACTGCTCTGATACCTCTAGAAAGTTCCTGTGACCACAGACATTGCATATCTATGCTTTTTAAGTTGCACTTTTGAAAAAAACAGGTCTGCTCTACAGATGTGTCTTTTCCCTTACAAAGGCGTGTTAGACGTAACTTCAGACAAAATCAACAGAACAAACTTTAAAGGAAAGAAAGAGGGACTTGAAAGTTCATGCCTGTTTTAAGTTGTTCTTTGGCTTAAAAAGCTGGAAATTTAAAAAAAGCCCCATGTTTTCAAGGATCTGCTAGTTTTGATTGAATTGAACTATCAAAATAGCACCTCCCGTTGTATTTTATTTGCATGACTGAGTGTGCTGGAGCTAAAGGGTTCTAAGTTGCATGATATTGTCCAGACAAGCAGAGCTAGAAGCTGGGATACTTCTGTTTTTCTTAAGAGTGAGCAACATATTCCTATAAAAAAAATCTTGTGACATCAATATCACAAACTGAGACAAAAATAGACTTCAATGGGACAGAACTAAATCTAAATGTAAAAATCAGTGCCATGCCTTACAATCACCTGCAGTCAAAAGAATAACTCAAAGTTCTGTTTTGTCTGTTAACTGCCAGATAATTGACAATATTTTTCCAGATCCAAAAATTTTGGATCTGGGACCTTAATATCTTTGGAGAAATTTACAGGCTGGTTATGGCACACTTTGTCAATCCTTCATACATTCGAAAAAAAAAGCCAGCAATATGGTCCTGGAACAAGGAGAAAATAAACACCTTTCCTCCTTTCTTCCTCTTCCCTACATTCAAGCAGCACTAAAAGACCTTGAGCACTGAATCGTTTGATCAGCTACATTAACAGCAAAGATTATCTCCTCTCAGACTGGGTATAATTGGAGAGGTCTAAGTCTCCCACCACGAACAAGGGCACGCTGATATTTACAACATGAACTAAGCACAGGATGTATTTGCTGCTGCTGAGCATACACATGTCAGGAGTTTAAATTTACTAGGCAAACAGTTTTGCACGCTCTTCTGCATTGGGGAAGTGTAAGATTATTATTATTATTATCTAGAATATTTTTCATTATTTTGATCTGGAATATATAACTTCTGAAATTTACATTTAAATGAAGGGCTAAATATTTGCAAAGTAGTTTCTTCCCATATAGATAACCATACTAAAATAATGAATTTTACTTTAAAGGGCTCTTGCTGGTCTTTAATGGAAACATCAGAAGAATCTGCATCAGATTTCTGAATTGGTTTCCCTGGCAAGTCAGCTAAAAATACTTTTGTCATGCTACATTAAAGAAGCAGTAAAGATGAAGATAAATATATCCTTGGAAGAGAGGAGCCATAAGTGGAAAACTTCATTTCCAAGACTTTTGGTTGCCATGCTGAAAATACCAGCTCTCAGTCTATGCATTCGATTTGTTCTCAGAACACCTGAGCCAGGAGAACAGGCAGAAGAATATATTTGTCACTACTGAATTGAGCACGGCTACCCTTTGCTTCTTTTTTCCTTCTACTGAAGCACAGAGACATTTAAAATGCAGAGCCTCACTCGGTAGTCCTCATTCAGCTGATCTGGTAACATAAGGCACAGGATGCAATGCAGGAGGTGGCAGACAAAGAATATGTACCCCGGTCTGCTTTTCCACAGTAAAGGTAAGCTGAGTTGGCTGCGCATTATTTTCCTTTCCTGCTGTTTCCTCTTCAACATCTTCCTGAAATGTTCATATTTACAAATAAAAGCTTGAAAACCCTTCCCGTGCCATAAGTTATCATTCAGCTGGGTTAAGGGGACCAGGAAATCCAGCTAGGGCACTAATACCTCCCTTGTCACATAAATTAAATTACAGCCTTCAGAGAAAGCAGCATGTTGCAAGGTGATACTTCCTTCTAAATGCTCCAGTGCAGAATAAGCCTGCTCACCCACTCTAAGCCATTATAGATGGCAGGTAACAGCCAAACATCCTTGAGACAGTATCCTACTATTCTCCTACAAGTAAAAGAACCACAGTTCTGCCTTGACCTTATGGGATCCACACAAAGGCAGCTGAAGGATGCGGAAAGGGTGCTGTAGGCTCCCCTTCGCTTCCACACTATGCACCCACCTGTGGCTTAGGAACAAACAGAATGAAGTTTACCCAAGTACTGACCTTTTCTTCTGCTTTCCCATCCATGGAATTTTGATTGGTGTCTATAAATATCAGAAAAGTTTACCTCAAATAAATGCCCCTATAGTTGCAAAAGCAGTATTAATGTATGTCAGCCTGAGCCAAATGCAGCCATGCATACCACTCTCTGGTACAGTGTTTTCTTACCAGATGAAGAGTAATTGGTGTAGAGAACCGAGCAGAGGCCACTGCAGTGCCAGGGGAAAAAAATGGATGTGCATCCTCTAACCTTCAGAAAATGTCTTAGTAAAGTCCAACACATCTGTCTCAAGCTTTCTTTAAGCAGCTTCGGCCCAGTATTATTTTCTTTCAAATCATCACCTCTTTCAAACAGCACAGTCTCACCTGCTACTCCTTGCACTTAAAGCACTTTACAACTAAGCTGATAAATTCATTGTTCACACAAGCTTTGTCGTGGTCTGTTAACCACCTCATTTACAGTTGGTGTGTCGGCATCAGATCCTCCCCAGATCATTGTTGAGAGTGTGTGGGAACATGTTGATGGTGCACTCTGTACAAACTTTCTCAGCACAGATCATTTGCATGGCATTTCATCAGGGTCTACAATCACTTAGCACTCACTATAAATCACCTCTCGCACAGACAGTTCTCTCAGGTACTTAATACCTTTTTCCATGCTGGTCCATTTGCCTGGACGGCATTCGATATCATCCTTAAAGGGATATTTGCCCTTTATTGCTGACACCAGTCGCCTCCAGAGAGTTTTTGTCTTTGTCCCAATCCTTTTATCGGTACCCCCATCCCTGGGGCCAGGTTCCCCAATTGCCTCGCTTCTCTGCCATTTAAGTCTATAGTATCAACCCCATTGTTCCAGCATTGCAGTAAACTAGCTTTTCTAGTTTTATTTAAATTTAATCACCCAAGCTGAAACTGTATATACCAGCTGTCTCTCAAGGCCTGATAATTTCTCTTCATTTTAATGACAAAATTTTGTCAGAAGTGTTTTGTTGCTAAGATCAGAGCTAGAGAATACATTGCTTTGCTGAAGTTAAAAAGTGCTGGCAACACATACATAAGGAACTTTAAAGTCCCCCCTAAACTGTGTAGAAACTTAATATGTTGTGGCTAGAAGTGCATGAGAAGAGAGGGCAGATCACAAAACAACTGTCAGTCTGTTTCCCAGTCCTGATGGCACGCAGCAATGAGGCAAGAGCTTCTCACATCTGCTCCTGAAGCAGCTAGCCAAGCTGTAGGCGCAGCGATTAGTCTGGTACTCCAATAAGGAAAGTAACCTTCCCCACTGCAGCCGGTCTCAAAAGATTCCTCTTCCACCCTGAGAGACAGTAATGCTGTCTTTTACAGCAGGTAGAAGATGACCAACAAAAAGAACAGGAAATAAATACAGCTGATAAAATTAAAGCCTTTCTTAACACTTACCAGTCCTTCCACGGTATTTTTTTCTGCCTTTCATGAATCATAAATGCAAATTCGGAAAAAGCAAAAGGGGGCTGTTGGTTTGGAGCAGGCCAGTGCTTGTAATGCAGATCTGAATGTTTGACTGGAAATGTTGTGCAGAGATAGCACCACATTATTACCTGTGCCTTTTTGGGCCTGTTTATTTCTGTGAAATTGATGCTCTGATCCTGTGTAAAAAAGTATCATGTGGCATTGTAATTAAAAATTACATAACAATATATATGTAGAAAATAAAGGAATCAAAGTTCAGTGGAAACTAATCCTGGAAGCTACTAGCATTTGAAGATTGATTATGCAACTCCAATAAAACTCTTGTTGTTATAGCTCTAATTGACAATTTTGGAAGTACAATATTTACTACATTTGAAGATACATATATATAAACTGCTCTATTGTAGTAGTTGAATCTGTAGAAACTATGATTTTTCTTGTTAGTCGTAAGCGTACATACACACATACACACACTTCCTTCATTAGCCCACTTAAACACTTCAATAGCAATAAAACCAGATCCTTTATCCCAGGTCCACCTTTGAAATCCATATGCTTTGCAACGCTGTGGTCTTTCAATTAATTGTCATTCCCTTGCCTTATCTGCTCAGAGCCTCAATTCACCCCTGGATAAGCTTGTTGCACTACATCTCGTTTGTGAGGAATCAGCTCCGCAATAACCAGATGTTTAATGGCATCCTACAAGAGGATCTGGATTCATGGAATTCTGACTGCATCCTAATTACATGCTAAACACTGCCTATAATAACAGCTTTATTTCCATAGCACAAAAACGGACAGACCTCTGTGAAGTCAATTCCTTACTAGATCACAGCATTCATAAAAAGGTTAGATTGTAATTTACTCACAGTTAATTGAGACTTTATATGTTTTGGTGCCTTCTGTTGCATCTGCCTAGCAATATCTTTTGGTATTATTAAATAACCAATTTACTGTGTCCTTCATGTGTCTGTTTCAAAATCCCTCATTCTTTTCCTTTATGAAGTTACACTTTGCTATGATTATGGGTAAAAAAAAAGAAAAATTATTAGTTGTTTCCAGCATAAGCAAAGCAATTTAGAGCACTGCTAATATCATTGTCATGCAAGCAGTTCCTTTTTTCCACAACAAGCATTTGATGTAGTCAGAAAATGACATAGATTACACTTATATTACTAGAAAGTATGAAGAAAACTCTACCAAAAATTTCTTTAATCATTGTTCCATTATCTTTCTCTTCCTCTTCCCACCATCTTTACCAAATAACATAGTCTAGTTGCTTTAACATCTGTGAATGTGGTGCTGTATTCAATGCCCATGAGAAAACAGAACACACATTGAATAAAGACAACTCTGTTAATCATAACCTACCTTTCATTATAGCTCTTTGACACATTTTGAGAGCATCTGTTGATTTCTCTAAGCAATGAATAGCAAGCCTTTGATATTTTTGCAAAGAAATATAACCAGTTAGTGAAAATGTACTCCTGAACTCCAAATACCTTATTTCTTGTCTACTTGGATCTCAACAAAGAGACATACCGATACAAAAATATAGGCGTGGAGTGTTTTGGCTAAGCCACGGGAGGGAGCTGGTGAGTAGGCTGAGGAAAAAAAAATAAAAATCCTTTTCACTGCTTTTGCAAGGCTGTGCTTACTTATGCTGCTTGCACACACACATAAAATCAGCCTTCTTTTCAGGGAAATTGCCTAGAATTCCATGGAAATTTGAAGAGCAATGACTGCCTACGTGCTCACAACCTCCACCTTACTCTGAGCACACGGATCACGCTCTCTGAGCACACCTTCAGGATCTCTCTGAACAGAGCTGCAGGCAAAAATGTAGTTTAAGGCAGCATAGGATAACTTGCACTTACTTGAAAAATAACCAGCTTGGACTGAACCTGATATTTTCTCACTGTGTAAATGAATGTAGGAAGGAAAACCAGGACGAGACAGAGCATGATTTTTTCTTAATTGTACACTGTGTATTTCTACAAAGAGAGCTATTTCTGAAATCTGGCAACACTCCCATATATAGAAAATAACAATACATGTTTCTTATGGATGGTATATAGAAGACTGTGCAATGACCACAACTGAAATATATACAGATTACAGATACAGTAATGACCTTGCAGTTAATGTCAGCCTGATTGCCAAGGTCTTGTAAGAAGGTTGACAGTTCATGTACTTGACAACAGCAGCATGGCTGACTCATTAGTCACCATTCCCTCTCATTCGTCCTCCTCTTTCAAGTCTGGAGCATGTACAGAGGTTACTAGGTCTTCTACCAAAAGCAGATGCCATTTTCAAGTACTTTGTAACTGAACTCACAGACAATCCACAATCAGATTCTCTCTTTTTCCATATCAATGCGGATCAAAAATGAATAAAAAGAGGCAAGAAAGCATCATTCTCTGAAAACTAACTCTTACATAATTCACTTTGTCTGTAAGGTTCCTACCTTGCCAAATGCAAGCTGCCCAATGTCACCTTAAATAAATTTAGACATGGTTTATAATACCAGAGCAGCAGAGATATTTCTTGAGTCTCAATGAATAAAGAATTTTACGCTACAGGAACTGAAGGCTTTCTAGGCCTTTGAAACATAAATCTCTCAATCAGGCACATAAAGAAAACAGAACAATAGCCATGGTAGAGCTCAATCCAGCTTGCTGAAGTCAGAGACTTCAAAGAGTCCATTGCAAAATTAAGAGTAGGACTGCCTTGCCTCAAACACATTCAGAAGAAAATATCTCTTTCTTACTTTTTTTTTAAAGTAGAATGTCTCTGCAATTATTTCTTTGAACATCATTAGTATTGTGATTGCTTGTGTAAGCTCTGTTGTGATGCAGCGAGGTGAAAAAAGTACTTGATGGTACAAGGACACTTAGACTAAGAATGAAGAGACAGTGAGACAGACAAATCCATCATGCTTAGCCTGCAGATCCAAGTGCACAAAGCAAAGGATGCTAAAAACCTACCACACATGCAAATAAAAGCAACAAATGAAAGCACAAGGGATATGCAAGGTAGGATAAAATGGGGAAAATACAGCATTAAAGATCATCCTTACTGGTCTCAGGAAGGAGTTGAGACACAATGATCAGACTAGCATCTTCAAAGCAAGAATGTGGAGCATCCAGTTGGAGATATTGAAGCCTAATTTTCAAAGTGCTGAAGATGAGCAAGTGAAAGGCAGGCATAGCATGACAAAAAAAACAAGCCAATTGATTTACTGCTGAGAACACAAAACCTAAGCAATTTCGAACATTTCCAGTTGAGTCCCTATTTTCCACTTACTTAACATTCCAAGGAACAGAATTTTTAGAGTCACACTCAGCAATAAGGAACCTATTAAATGACATGGAGTAACATATGCAATCAGAAGTAATCACCTTATTTTAGTATGACATCTCTTAGAAAAATAATAATACAAATCCTATTCTTGCATAAAACAATTGGAATTATTTTACTAGTTATTATTATGATTATTATTATGTTTATTGTACTACAATTTCAGCAAAACAAGTAATAGAAAGAAAACAGTGCTATGTAAATAATAAGAAATTAATTAGCACAGGAAAATACAACTGTTTAAGAGCTTTTCTTGTTGTTATTGTAGTCTTTTGTTTTGCAGGCTTGAATTTGAAGTATAAAAAAAAAATTGGGCCTAATATATGTGCATGGAAGTTTCTCTAGTACAATTCCAGTAATCCCACTGCCCACAATGAGATTAGTTCTGTGATAAAATGGAAAATCAGATGAATAGGAATGGTTCCTAAGCACAGGCAAATAAAAGCTAAGAAAATATAACAGAACAAAATAAACTAGAACAAAATACATATTAATATATATTAATATGCATCTTGTAATAATAAATTACCACAATGCCAAGTAATCAATTTTATTAAAGATGCATATATTCAGTGAGTCTGTCCTCTAACCAAGAAAACAACAAAGGAAAAAGTAGTACCAGTTTGCCTGCAGTGAGGGAGCTGAGGGAAAATATTTTTCTGTCTTCTAATCTCCTTGTTTAAGCTTTGTATTTCTTCAGTTTTCTCTTCCTCGGCAAATTCCCTATCAGCTTTTACTGCCACCTTGTTAGGGACCACATTGTTTTGCTGCAGCCTATTAGATGCATGAAAGGGGCAAATGTGAAAAACAAGTTGAGATCTTGACACATGCAATGGCAGAAGGCCAACTGAACCCACAGACTAGAGAAACGGAAGGGCTGCCAACTTACAGGCACCATACTGGTAGCCGTACACAGCTACAACTCTGAAATTGACTTGTCAGTCTGTAGCAGACCTGCAAAACTCATAAAACATTTACTGATAAGGCAGTATGCAGACAACACAGCTAAGGACTTTTCACAATGCCAGAACTATTGCTATGACCCAGAAGGCATCTTCAAACAAAAATTTTGTATTTAATTACACACAACAGCTTCACAAGAGAAATAGTGACCCTGTCATACTTTTAGATTTCAAATTTGCTACACTGGGCCATCCAAAGCATTTCCTCATTCCACTAGCAGAAAATATTAAACTTCAAAGAAGAGAAAACTCATGATTTACATGTAAATTCCATGTCATTTGTCACAGTCTTTTTATATGTAAGTGATGACCTGGCAAAGTTGAAGAAGGCTGTGTTTTTTCTAAATAGTTTATAGGGGAATTTCTGCAGGGTTATAATAAGCAAGTCTAGAAAAGATCTCTTCACAAGTCTAGCACTGTTAAGTCTATGCCATCATGATTCCCCTTGTGATCCAGGTTTGATTTCCCCAAGAAAATTAGGACCATGTATTCCAACTTGACTTCACTTGTAATGACATCATCCCTAGATTATCTTCCATATTTACAGTTATAAGTTATGGCAAGAACTTGTTGGAACTTGCAATTTTCTTCTTGCTCCAGACAGAGTTTATCATGTCCCACCAGAGAAGATCCCATTGCCTATCTTTCCTTGTTGACTTGCACCCACCCAAAGTGTTTATCTCACTTTCTGCATGTATTGAAGGAATAACAAAGTCTGTCTTGTAGCAGAGATGGGGAAAAAAAGGGTTCAATATAATCAGTAAAACTACCATGGACTAATCTTCCTCTGTCTTGGATGATACTTGCAGACTGTGCACTCCCAAGTCCAGGCTGCTCCTCTGGTTGTTTGATTCACAGGAATGCATTGGTTTGCCTCAACTCCCTCTGTTTTATGTTCAGGCCCTTCTCTTCCAGAATTCAGAAGAACTGCAATAACAAATTTCCAGCATCACACTTACAGCTAAAGTGACATATAATAGTAATTGGAAAAACACTTTAAACAATGAATTGCAAACCTCCTTCCCCAAAAAATGACCTCTACTGGATAGTTAATGTTTTATTTTTCAAACTGAGAAAAACCTACACAAAAAAAGGAAGGAAGGAAGGAGGGAAGGAAGGAGGGAAAGAGAAAGAAAGAAAGAAAGAAAGGAAAGAAAGAAAGAAAGAGAGAAAGAAAGAAAGAATGAATTATGACTGTTTACTCCACTCAGTAGACGTTTCATTAAGAGTTCTTGCAAATTGCCCAGTTAGGATAATATCACTGGTAATACTGGCATCGGGATCTTCAGAATTTAACTGATTCTTTTAGTCTAGCATATTCAATTTTTCTCTCAGGAACATACACTCAGAAATCCCATGTTCCGAGATTTTCTGCCTTGTTCTGTCCAGGTTGAATTCTTTGCAGTTTCTTGCACATTTTGATCACCTGTAGTGCCACTGGATCTGAAAAATAAGTGACCAGCCCGCCACTGAAAGTCATTTTACTGAACAAACATCTTCCCATATGTATCAGAATTTCCTCCTTACCTTCCTGTAAAGGTGACATAACAAGCCAGTAGAAAGGATTATCAGCCCCAAATTATCCACATATTCATTGACCACAAAGTAAGAAATTGTTAGATTGTTATTTTCAACATACAGCCCCTTCCAAACAAAAGTATACATATGATTCATTAGCTTGTCCTTGGGATGGTGTCACAGTAAAGCTGATATATAAAGCTCTATTCCAAGATCTTATTGTTGACTTTCACATTCACAAAATTTGACACTAGGCAAATCAGTGCTACAACAGGCTTTACCCCTGACATTAAATTTTCATTTGCAATGAAGAATTTACTTTTATTTTCAAGAAAACAGGTGGTCTCAATCTGAAAATAACAGCATCCAAGGTTAATCAAGATTTCTTTAGACTGATGCAACTGGACTACCCCACAGACACATCAGATGAAAAGGAATTCCCCAATATCAGCTGACCTTGTGAGGACTGTACAACAACATGATTCCTGTGATATTACTCCTGCTTCAACAAAGAACATGTTCTACTCCTTCCTGCTGGTTGATTCCATGAGAATATGAGAAACTGCTGCCATGGTCATATCTTTATGTGGGCACCAGATCTAGAGAACCTGGAGAGCTGGAGACACCTCTGTGAAAATTCTGAAGCAAAGCTACAATTGAATCTATTAGCTTGAAAGATAATATTCTGCTACACACTGGGTCTCAGGTCCTTCTCTGTTCTTTATCAGGTGAAAAGGGGACAAAAGTAGGGGGACATGCTGGCACGGAGGTCTCCTTACAAATTGGGCTGGGGCAGGGAGAGGGGGGCAGAGTTCAGTTTTCACTGCAGCACACACACACACGCGCACATATATATATATGAATTTACATACACATAAAGGAAAATCTGCAAAGAGCTTCTTGAATACTTTCTGCTGCTGCCATGGGAAGGGGCTGCCTTCTGTGAGCTTCTGAACTAGCTGCACTGACACTGAGCAGCAGTGCGGGGTCACTTTCACGCAGTCCTTTTGCTAGCACAGGACAAAATAAGCTGCTCGCTTGTTAAAATACTTCTGTATTTCAGTCACTTGAAAACCTTACCATGCAAATTTGCTGTACTGCAGTTAAGTCCTGATGCATGGAGGGACTTTATGTCCTTTTGGATGACAAAGAGTTTTCACTGCTACTTCTCAGAAGCTTTTTGCCTCTCTAAAGGCTATTTTCAGAAAGATTTGTTTGTTCTCACAGGACATTTCTGCCAGAACTGTGAAAATATGGTTAACCTGCCATGGATAAACTTAATTATAAAGTTTGCTAAAAGCAAAACTACTTGCTGCTGGTGACTACAAGTTTCTGTCTGGCTAGAAAAGCCGTCTGCTTCAAGTCCAGCAGCATTTCCATGACAACATGGTGTTAAAAAACTCGTATTTTAACACTTCAAAAATAAAAAGGAAATTTCTTGTGTTTTTCTTTCTATTTCCTGCTTTGTAATTTACTGATCTCTAGCTAAAGGATTTCTCAGAAGCTAATTACAAGGTAGACTAAAGCCCTATGGCAAAGTCTCAAGATTTCTCCTTTGGCTGCGCTAACTAAAGAACTAGAAATCCTTACCTCCTGTACCACACTTTTCCCTTATCAGTATCAGATGGACCTCTGGTGTGAAGCAAGCATCATTATCCTCATTTCACAGGCCTAAGAGCTGAAGCACTAGAAGGCATAAGCAGGACTGAAATAGTTAGAAGGTAGAAAAGAAGGCACTGATAATCACAGTAAGGCCCATGTGTCCTGCGAACTACTATCGACAATACCCCTCACATGAGAAGGAAGCAATGACCATACCACTGTACAAACTGCTTGCATAATTTGCACTAAAATATAGTCTCTTCAATGCTAACAGCTGTGTTTAAGATTTACTTGCCACACTGACTGAGCATTCACCTGGCTCCTCTGCACTGCGCTGCATTCATTTCTCATTCTTGTTCCTAGCAGGCTTTTTCTGCAGCTAATGCAGTGAGAGACATGCTTGGCCATTTAAGGCTTTCCTACAGCCATGAAAATTTGTCCAGTGTGGCTGAACCAAAGCCCAATGGCTAAACTTCACGTCTCAACATAATATTGCCTCCAAACCATGGGAAATTTTCAAATATCAGCTATTTCCTTACAGCTAAAGCTGCTGGTGTTCATCTCACGCAATTCAGGGAGGGCTGTAATTTGTCAGCCATCCCTTCATCTAAGTTTGTGGAGTTTTGCTAACACTTGGTGGTCACCCTGTTCCTGCTGGGTTGATATATCCTTTGCTGGCTTTTCTCCCCCAGCTCCTGCAGAAATTGTGTCTTTCTCAGGGGAATTTTCAAAGCATGGAGAAAGGATACACAGAATGAAAGCTGTAAGGGTCAGGTTTATCTTCCATGAGCAATCCTTCATAATTATGGGAGGGTAGATGGAAAGGACCCCTCATGTTTCAGAAGTCTTTAGAGGAGGGCAGAGCTCTTTTCTTAAGATGGAAAAGTTAATCATCTGCTGCTTCTTGTCCACCTCCCTTCTTTCCACCACGCATGGTTCCCCTGTCAGTTTGAGTCACAGTCACACCCTGAAGGCCCATGGTATGGAGTGAAAGTGTAATACTTGTGAGTATCAGTCATCAGATAACAGTGGGTCACAAAAATATTCTAATGAGGAAACGTCAAAGGAAAAACATGCTTCAGATACTTTCTGCCCCAGTAACAAAAGAAAAGAAAAACAGCCTCTTTGTTTTTCACTCATGGAGCCCTATTAGATAGGGAGGCTGGTTTTAATTCCTATATGACCCTAACTGCCAGGTAACACTTTAAACTTTTGCACTGTTTTACTAATCCTTGTAGACATACTTTGTTTCCCAGTCTTTCTGAAAAATGTAAACAAGTATGATTCAATGGCACACTTCTGATGCAACATCTTACACTCCACCTATGCCTATTTTAAATTTTGAAGATCCATAGGAACCACAGCATCAAGCACATTACATAGTATGCTGCAGAAGTTAATTGTCAGAACCTAATTACACAATTTTTCCCAAATCTCCTAATTTTCTCTCAGTTGCAATGGGGCCATTACAGGTATACATTTTCCCAGACGACAAAAGTAAATATGTACCTTGAACTGCAAAGTGATTTTGCTAGTACAAGATAGAATCATGGTATTCCTGGATGAGTTCAGCATAATTTTTCTTCTGTTGCTCTCTTTTTTTTTTCTACAAATCCACCTTCATGTTCTGATTTTCTGACTTCTGCCATTAGTCAATACTTGTCTATCCCCAAAACAATGCAAGTTGCATATTTTTCTCCATACTACAGCCCAAACTGCCTGCCAGAAAATAAAGTTAACATCCCTTTTAAAGACAAATAATACCTGCAAAATCATTTCAGGGATTAGGGTTTCCTATCCTCCCCTCCAATTTCTTATGCTGATAATACTGAATAGGTAAGGTACTTGGGGCATAGAGGCCACTGCAAATGGCCTTCCCATGATTATTATTTAGAGGTTGCTAATATTAATCTGAATATAGGTTCTGAAAGTGCCTCAAGATCCAGTTGGGGAGCAGGACTCTGTTAGAAAAAACAATACTTACATACAGCCTGAAGCGATGTCCCTATCATCAAGACTTTACAGTCTACAAAATAAGACTGTCAAGAATAACTACAATTCCCCAGATGTGTGCAGAACAGGACTGCAACCAAAAGTGTTAAAAAATCATGAGTCATTCCCTAGAAAATGGTGAGGCTGGCTTAAACATAACGAGATTTTTAAAAATCATAAAAGATGAGTTCTGCTTGCCTTCAGATAAGTGTGTTACGATTATATTTTTCAACTTTTTCTTGACACTCTTTTGGGCTAGAATCTTAGTTTACAGGTGGACATTAATATTCTAATGTGTTCAGGGAACTAAAAAGGCTGAGGCTTAGAAATAGCCCACTAATACTCCAAGTCTTATGATAAAGCTCCTGGTGACAAATTGGCAATGCAATGATTGTTTAGCTCTGGCTAGAAAGGATGTCAAGGGCACCCAGTGTTTTCAAGTTCTTGAAATAAGCCAAAAGGTCAGATCATGTGCCTGTAACTCATTTTTGAGAGTTGCACAGCCAATAATTCTGAATGCCTTTCTCCACTTCACCCTCTAGATCTTCAGGTATGTAAGCTAACCTATTTCCTCGAACTTGCTCAACGTTCTCCAAATTAGTGTTCACCCACTCATCCATTTCAATGTGTTACCAAGAGACTTGAGCTTTAAAATAATTTTGTCATTTGCTATCATTATCTTCTATCAAGAAAGTGTTCTGCTTCATTATGTCTTCATTAAAACAAGTCTCCAAGTGGCGTGTGGGTGAACAGAGCCCTCCAATTCCATTTATGCCATTTGTGAAGAACAGTAAAGAGCAACTGTCTGCAAGAATCAATAATTTTATAATTACATATGTATTAGAGTAGCTACATGTATGATATATCACATAATGAGTCATTTTGCAGAACTGCTGGAGCAGCAGTAGAATATTATCCTATACTTTGCCCTTTGTTCACTGTCACCATATATTAATGCACATGCACTTTGCACACAATGGAGATAAAACAATGTTACTCCAACATGGCAAGGCAATATCATCGTCTTCATTTGGCGAAAAAAATTATTATTCAACTAATAAAATGGTATTTGTTTAACATACTTTTAGCTCCTAATTTCTTCAAGATGATAAGGGCTGATTGCCAATACAGTGAGGATCCAGCCTTCTTACGTGGTCCCGGAGGTTAGATGCCGGTGCTACTGTGAAGTAACTCTTGCTCTGATGTGGAGGTGCCTTGTAGGTATTGAGAACACTATTAAATACATTTTGCAACAGCCTATAGCAAGTCACATCTGCAAACAATAATGCCTGATCCACAGACCCAAAATCTTGGAAACATTTATTAGGTCCAGTTCAAATTCCTGTTAGTCATTTGCCTTAAGCAGTGTACATTTCTGAGTCAGCAGGTGGCAAGCTATTGCAGAAATCAAAAGGTCAGCCTCCACTCCAGACTGCAGATGTATTTATCTTCTCTATCTGATCCTATCTTAATCACATTTGCACCTATCTATCAGTGGAAGACAGCACCTTTATGAATTCCTATGGACATTTCAAAATCAGTTACTAAATACAGATTTGCCCATGAAGAGATCATCCTTCCACACAAACCCCATCTGTGCTATGCTGATATTATCTGCCGGGCATTTTTAAATGTTTTGCAGATACTCAGAAATTTTTAATCACCACGCAAAATGAATTAATTTCTTGTTAATACCAGAAGTCCTTCTCACATGAGACTAAAGAAGTGTGCTGTGACAAATATGCGTTGTTCATGCTCATCCTTGACATTTTGTGTAACTAGGAAGGAAAACTGTTTGCATTCATGTTGGTCTACCTCTTTTCATGGACACCTAATTATCTGAATAATTAAGCAAAAGGAAGAACCATTTTTAGAACCTTTATCATAATATACACATGTATTTACATAGCTGCTGGCTCAGGATCACTTCACAGCTATGTCATCATACTTTCTAGCCAAATGAGAACTGCTGGACTTTGCAAAACATATCTGCCCTTGGTGAATTCCAGAGCATGGCTTTCCTTCAACCCTCTGTAAATAGTACATAGCTACCATTTAAATCTTGATTTGTGAAACGCATTTTTATGCCACTTTCCCACTCTGCTTGCCTACCTTCCTACAACATAAAAAGTCTGCAGCCAGGCAAATGTACAAGCATTGTATGAAATGTTTACACTACATAAAACAAGAAAGAAAAAATTCAAAGCATTTATCACGGATAGGAATTCCTTTAATTATCACAGGGGCACAGTCTCTTCCAGCTTTCATCAACATCTGTGATGATATTCATTGCATTCTTATTGGGAACAGGAACACAACTTAGAAGAAAATAGAAGTGATCTAGAACAGAGTGTTACAGATCTAAGGTTTTAAAACTATAACAGGTACATCATTATCTAATATGTTTTTATCATTACTCTTTTATGTTAGTTGAACATAGGTGAGTTGTTCGGATCTCACAGTGAAAAGTGGCTGATAAGACACTAATGTTTAGTTGAGACAGAAAAAAACTGGGTTTTGGTAGAAAAAAGATATTCAGCATTAGAGGGCTATAAACTAGCAAAATAAAAATCCCATCTTCAGCTGTCATCTTCCTCCCAGCTGTGATCCTATTGGCTCCAACAAAGTTAAAAAATCCCATTGATCTGGCACAGGATTTGATTTTAATTAAAAAAAAAAAAAAGGAAAGAAAAAAGAAGACCTTCCTCTCCTTCTTGATTTTAGGACAAACCCAGACCATTTTACCTACAAGGAATGTATTTTGACCAATAACTCAAGAATTCTGAAAAAAACTCAGTTGAGGAAAACACAAAGAATTACCAATTTGATAAGGTTTAGAGTGTTTGGTAAGACAGTAGAAAAATGTATGCAAACAAAAGATAAAGCAGCTACTGGCAATCTTACTGGAAGTTACAAGTAGATAACAAGGATCCCCCTGTGTATTCAGACCCAGCTACCAGAATAGAAATAGATATGCCTTTAAAATTATAAGAGTGGGTTGGATTAATTAAATACACCAGTATGGGATCTGGTATCTTAAAACCAACCTACACTGGATTAAACAGGATCTCCGTGTGCAAAGACATTACTGTCATGAAACCAGCATCCCTCCCCAAAAATAAAAGCCAGCATCCCATCAGCTCTGCCCCTGGGGACAGACAGAGCATCTGTAAGAGAGGTCTTGTTTATTTATTTCACAGGTTGGCTCAGCACCAGAATATTATTTTTTTTTTGCTTACCCGGCTATATTACATAGTGTACATGGCAGTTAAACTTTGAGGTCAGATGTCAGGAGACACAGGTTCCAGGCTATAAGGAAAAATCCTGCAATTTTGGGCACTTATTTACAGTAAAATATTCTTACACACATCAGACACAGCTTTGTGCATTTCCTTGGGCCTCATTTGGCTCTTCACTGAATTGCATCCAGAATCACACTTTTAATTTCCATCCCTAATTTCAGCCTTTGTATTTGGCTAGAAAGCTAAAGAGTGGAACCAAAGCAAGGCGACTTTTCTAATAGCCTGATTCTGGAATACAGAGATAAAAGCATTGTGCTTGATGGCTCATGCTTAGTTAAGTGCATAAAGATTTTACTCTTCAACTTACTAGAATGCAGTAAGACAAAAGAATTTCAGTTACTTTAATGATAAGAGAAGCCAGTGCAGCAACACGGTCCAGTGCCAAAGAATGATAACTGAGAATGTTCACAGTACTTAGAAATACTATCCTTTTTATTGGATTATTTTCTTATTAAGATGAGATATATTAGACAGGAATTGATTACTCTGTGTTTTGAAATTTTGTCTGTGTTCCCTGGCTTTATGGTACTAAAAAACAGTTGCAAACTTCCCATCCAGTGGACTGGCCCCAAATAAAAAAACCAAACTCAATTATTCCACCTGCATTCTAGCTAGATTATTAGCACCTGTTTGGTTTTTTTTAAATATTTGCTAAATACTGTTGTTTTATTAAAGCATTTAAAAAATTCCATACTCACAATTTTAGCATTTCCCTGTGATGTGATTTCTTATCTGTGGTCAACTATGAGGAAAAGGCACTTCATTATTTTTCTATGGATTAAATCAACTGTCAACAAAGCTTATACAAATAATAATAATAAGCTGACCTAGGTAGAAAAAGTTGAAGAACTAAGTATTTAAAACTCAATTGCTTTTTCCTCAAATGCCTCAAAGAGATTAAAATATTCCTAGCCTGTGAAATTACCTGCTATATTCCTATGTAATTCACTTAAAATATTGTTAAGACAGTTCTACAGGTTGGGAATTAATGTTGAGACACAAGGCTACATACATATCAGGTCAACATGTGGTAATAACTTGTCAATATAATAGTTATTTATGTATTTATGTATGATCCTAGGTCTACGACAAAGTACCCTGGGTTTGCTTCAAAAAAAAATCATACATGTAAATGCATGTCAGTTTTTCCCAAGCAAATATTCAGATCTTCAAGACTGATTCCTCTGTATGTTTCATTAGCAGTAAAAAAAAAAAAATTAAACACAAAAATAAAACCATATAGTTACACATACAATCTTACTTGTGATCTATTCTGAGAATTTTGTAACAGTGAGCAATATAGCTAAAGAATGTATTTCTATCTCCTGTACACATGACATTTTTTTCACACATGCATCCTATTTATTTCATAGTCATTCCAGGATGTCTTGAAATCACACTAAGCTAAAAATGGTTTAAATAGAATTTAGATTTTTGTTTGTTCAGCAGCTGTGCTTGGTAGCTGTACAGGCAGCTAGTCTCCCAAAGTATTAGTTCTTTTGGTCTTTTTCCATAGCTGAGTTCATTTTTAAAATAACTTCAATATTTCAAGATGATCCATGGGCTTGGGCTACCTTTAATTCTTTTCCATTTTATTGGGACACTTTTATTGCAGTTTTTTTCTTCTATAGCTCCCCATACAGAAACTGCCAGCTTGACTCTACATCCAGGATCAAAGCCAATGTCTGTCATTCTATAATAGGAAGATCAAATTAAAACCAGCTTGCTCATCAGGATCTTTAAAACATCTTTATTTCACCTGCCTAAGTATTTTTTAAAATGCCTCTTTAAGTTTCTATGCATGCTATAAGTTATCAACTTCTTTTTTTCAAGGTCATGTCCATGGAATTATATTTGATGAAGTGAGAAAAAAAGAAAAACAAATTATTGAGAAAAAAGCCTAGAATTTTGGCATGCTTTTTTTCTTAAATATTTTTAGGGACAAAACACTAGCAGAAAAGACGAGAAACATTGTACTGTGGCAGGAAACAAAAAGTGTGTAGAGGTCTTCAATACAATTCAATGTATATTGTTCTACTGTCGCAGAACATGGAAATAAGATATGACTCTAGCCTTCACAAGTTATTTTGGCTAGTTAATTGTATTATGTTTTTTCTGAGGTTGCACAACTCCTCTAAGATATTGAAAGCTCCAGGAAGGCACATATCAGCTACAATCACATTGCTTTATACCAGCAGGGGGGCATTTTTTTTGTGCTGAGTGCTGCAGACAATTCTAGCTCTTCCAAAAAGGTACCATGAAATCCTTAATGTGAAAAAAAGGATACTTAAAGCATTAAGAGAAACACACAAACCATGGAAACTCCATGGAGGAAAAAGTAAATTCTAACTTAATTTTAGCTCGTTTTCAGGAACCATTGTATTGCTGTTATTTCCTCTGGCTCACTAAAGCAGCTCAAAAGAAAAGCAGAAGAGGTTGTAAGAAGGGATACTTGAGAAAGTGAATAGACAGAAAATTAAAGGAAGATCTAAATTCTGAAGTTGTATTGCAACTGATTTTGTTGCCACTGTCCAGAGACGCACCAGCTCACAGAATCACAGAATCACAGAATGTTCAGGGTTGGAAGGGACCTGTGGAGATCATCTAGTCCAATCCCCCTGCCAGAGCAGGGTCACCTACAGCCGGTTGCACAGGACGGTCCCCAGGCAGGTTTTGAATGTCTCCAGTGGGGTAGACTCCACAACCTCTCTGGGCAGCCTGTTCCAGTGCTCTGCCACCCTCAAAGTAAAGAAGTTCCTCCTCATCTTTAGATGGAACTTCCTACGTTCCAGTTTGTGCCCGTTACCTCTTGTCCTATCGCTGGGCACCACTGAAAAAAAGACAGTTCCCATCCACCTGGCACCCTTCCTTTAAGTATTTGTAAGTGTTGATAAGTTCCCCCCTCAGTCTTCTCTTCTCCAGACTAAAGAGACCCAAGTGCCTAAGCCTTTCCGCATAAGAAAGATGCTCCAATGTCCTAATAATCTTAGTAGCCCTTTGCTGGACACTCTCCAGCTGTTCCCTGTCCTGGAACTGGGGAGCCCAGAACTGGACACAATATTCCCGATGTGGTCTCAGCAGGGTGGAGCAGAGGGGGAGGATGACCTCCCTCGACCTGCTGGCCACACTCTTCTTGATGCACCCCAGAATGCCATTGGCCTTCTTGGCCACCAGGGCACATTGCTGGCCCATGCTCATCCTGTTGTCACCAGGACTCCCAGGTTCCCTTTCCACAGAGCTGCTCTCCAGGAGGTCACTCCTTAACCTGTATTGATGCATGGGCTTATTCGTCCCCAGATGCAGGACCCTGCACTTGCCTTTGTTGAACTTCATAAGGTTTCTCTCTGCCCAGTTCTCCAGCCTGTCCAGGTCACGCTGTATGGCGGCACAGCCTTCCAGCATGTCAGCCAGCCCTCCCAGTTTTGTGTCATCAGCAAACTTGCTGATGGTACACTCTATCCCTTCATCCAGGTCATCAATGAAAATGTTGGACAGGACTGGACCCAGTACTGACCCCTGAGGGACACCACTTGTTACTGACCTCCAACTAGACTCTGCACCACTAACCACAACCCTCTAGGCTCTATATGTCAGCCACTGTTCAGTCCACCCCACTGTCCATTCATCTAACTCACACTTCCTAAGCTTGCCTGTGAGGATGATGTGGGAGATGGCGTCGAAAGCCTTTCTGAAGTCAAGGTAGACAACATCCACTGCCCTCCCCTCATCCATCCATCCAGTTATGCCATTGTAGAAGGCTATCAGATTAGTCAGACATGACTTCCCCTTGGTGAATCCGTGTTGACTACTTCTGATAACCTTCTTTTCCT
The DNA here is from genome assembly GCA_008711295.1 of Anarhynchus alexandrinus. Taxonomy (NCBI): domain Eukaryota; kingdom Metazoa; phylum Chordata; class Aves; order Charadriiformes; family Charadriidae; genus Anarhynchus; species Anarhynchus alexandrinus. The sequence goes on along the minus strand of VUYV01000017.1, from coordinate 142,926 downwards.
CCAGATGCTTGGAGATGATGCCCAGAACAAGCTGCTCGATCATCTTTCCAGGGATGGAAACTTACGGAAAGCAATATCTGAGATTCCCAGTATATGTGGGAGAAAATAAAAAATAAAAAATTACACTCTGTGGCAGTGAGAACCAAGGCCAGAGCTCTTCCACACAGGGTAAGCCTGACCCTGCCCACCCTAAAACCTCAATGTGCCTTTTTCTTCCTATACTTCTTCAGTGCCACTCAAACTTTGCCACATTTCTGTACCAAAGTCTGGACATAGTCGTGGTGTTCCTTACTGTTTCTTTGCATTAGTTATTTTTCTTTCTGCTTTTTCTGTGGCTTTGTAACATGGTAGTATGCCAGCTTTCCTTTTAAGTGGTCTAAACCTTTTATGATTTAATTAAACTAATATGATACTTAATCATCTGCTTCCTTTCTATCACTAGGCTTCCTTTTATTTTTTTAATTAAATTTTCCTGATCGTGACAGACGCAGACAAATTACTGCAGTTCCTCAACACATTTGTAAAATAAGGCCACTTTTTTAGGAGTCTCTATATAAATTTACGCAGCTGGCTCCAGGTTTTAACGCTTGGGATAGACAATGGCTCTTGCTTCTCATCCAGGTGGATTTCAGTGCTCTTCCCTCTCTCAGCAAGGGACATACTTGTCTCTTTCCGCAAGCTGTCACCCAGAACAGCTAGGTCCAAGTGAGAAGGAAATGTCACAAGGTTTCAATTGCATTTTTTGCTGATCTAACCCAGGCTGTAGTCACCGGGTCATCACAGACAGAAATTGTGCAAAGTTCACTAGTGTACGTTTTGGAATGGATGGTGTCAAGCATAATTAAATACGATAAATTAAACTTTCATTCTGCACTCTCCTTCATGTCATTCAGCAAGACAATAGCAGTATTTTTTTTTTTGTTTCTTGCTTACACTTACCAATTGATCTCCAAGTCTGAAAATCAAAATCAACAAGTTTGTAAACAGATATTGAAAACCCTACCATGATCTAACAGGGAAGTGGGTCCCAATTTTATGTACACCTTAACCGTTCTTATGGGTGGGGAGGGGGAAGGAGATCATTGTCAAGGAACTACATGGAGAAATAAACACTTCGTCACAGTTTTGGTATTTAAACTTACCAGGATAAAACCCCAGTGGCAAATCCTACAAGCCATTTCTGTACTCTCTACCCACAGTTTTCCCACCAGGAGTACAGGGCAGAATATTTCCCCTTAATATTTCACCATAGATTACGCCCAGTGTGACCACCGGTGGCTTTCCAGCCGCCACCAACACCCAGGACCAGCTCTTCTGCCCAGGGGTGTGGGCCTCCTACACCGCCTTGCAGACCATGGCGGGTGCCTGGCAGGCAGTGTGGCAACACAGGCCTTGCCTTGGGACAACCTCCCCTCTGGCACTGGGGGTGTCAGGCATCGTGGGGGCTGGCTTCCATGCCTCTCTGGCACCAAACCCCGCAGCCCGGCCGGGCCTGGGGGCATAAAGGGGACAGGAGTGGGGAAGCAAACTGGGGTGGCGGGGTTTGGGCATGGCACCCCACCAGCCACGGCCGCCAGCCTTCGGAAGGGCCCACCAGCCACCTTTGCTCCTTCCTCCCCTCGCCCTGCCCTGCGGCCATGGGGTCTGCGAGGCGAAGGGCCCCCGGGCAGCGGCCCCGCGGGGAAGGCCGGGGCGAGGGGGGAAGGCCGGGGCGAGGGGGGGAGGGGGGGGCGCTGGCCCGGCGCCCCNGGGCTGGGCGGGCATGGCGAGGGGCGGGCAGAGGGCCGGGCTCGCCCGTTGCCAGGTGAGGTGCAACGTCTCCGCCTCCCCCCTGTAACCGCACAGCAGCGCGGAGCGCACGGAGGGAGGCCGCCGGTACCGCTCGGCCCGGCCCGGCTCGACTCCCCACGCGTGGAGCGACCCAGACCCGTCACCCCCGCCGCCCGCCCTCACCGCAGCCGCTGCCGCCCCCGCTATGGCGAAGGCGGGCAGGAAGGGACGCAGCTGCCCGGGCTTCCTGNCCCCCCCCCGCCCCCCCCGCGGCGCCGGTGCTTTGGAAGGCTAACGGTTCTAACGGCGGGCGAGGCGGGCCGGCTGCCTTCCCCCGGCAGCGCGCAGGCCGGCTGAGGTGCTGCGGGGCCGGGGCGTCGCGTAGCCGCGGCGAACAGGTCCGCAGTGGGCCGGTGCCGTGGCGGCCGGTGTAAAAAGGGGTTTCGCGTGGGTCAGCGCGGCGCCCCCGGGAGATGGGGTGGGCGGCGGGGTGCCCAGGAACACCCCGCCTGCGTCCCGCCAGCCCGAGTGACAAAAGTCTGGTAATTAGCGGGGTAAAACCGTGTTATGAAAAAACCTGCCGGTGCGCCGGATAAGCGTGAGCCCTCCGTGCGTGGGTGCTGCAGGTGGTGCCCCGGGCCGTGTTTGCACACCTTGGGGGGACGGGGCAGTGTGACGAGTGAGGACGGACCATGGGGGAGCGATGCGGGCTCGGGGCGCCTTCGGTTAGTCTGCAGGTGGGAGCCCCGCCGAGATGGAGGCTGCTGGGTGGGAGAGCACTGGTGGCGGCTTCTGATGGATGGGGTGCTTCTGATGGCCCAGAAAAGAAAGCAACGCGAATGGAAAAGTTTGGCAATGCCCCCCGGCTTTCAATGGGGTTTTCATTGTAAAGAATAGGTGGGTCTTTCCTCTGCTTGACAACAAGTTTCTGGGGGAGGAATGAGTTGAACGCCATCTTATTAAGAATGTGTGGGCAAAAGGGCCAAGAGAAGCTGTCAACTGACTTGGCCGGAGAGACTTTTCCACAGGATGTAATTTTGGTCGTAGTCACACACCCTTTTCATTTTCTCCTGGTGATTATTTTGATGCTAAGCAAGCAGAGCTTCCTTCATATTATTACTGCTGTAGACAAGTGCTGCTTTAAGTACTTCATTAACAGCACTTGCTGTTTGATGGGTCTCTTTCAGATGACTTTTCTGCTGATTTGAATTTTGGCTGGAACATACCTATTTGTGTGTTTGCCCAGGGGAGAATTATTCTTTTGGAATTCCACTCAGCTATTTATAAGCTGTGATCAGAGATGTACTTACGTATGCATGTGTGTTTTCCTCCACGCATTCAGTATTTGAAAGATCTGAGTTCTTTTTCACCTCTTTCGTAAGTGGAAAGATTTTTGGAAGTTCTGTGTACCAAGTGCTAAGGGCTTGCTGTGAAAATCTGGCTGTAACAACTGGAGGAGTGTGTGTATGTGTGTGTGTTTGTGCGTGTACAATTGCTTTTCCATGTACTCCTGTCAGGTACACTTCTACCAGTTGACATACTTACTTCCCAATTACAGAAGTGGTTGAGGAATCTTCCCCTCTCATTATCTTCAATGAATGTAGGTAGAACTGAAGTATGTGATGTGATGTGATGTGATGTGATGTGATCCTCCTACAAGCTGATCATTCTGAAATGAGATTTCCCTGCGGTTTCCACAGAGCCTGGCACTGTGGGAACTGCAGGAACAAGTTGACCCTATCTCCCTAATACCCAATGGGAATTCGCAGTGAGAGACTGACAGGCACCCAAATACCTCCTGTGTCTTTGGAGGTCTCTACCTGCTACACTCTACCTAACAGTCCAGAACTCAGGGGAACTCTATGATATGGCAAAGAGTTATCATAAAAATTCCTTGAGCTTTGGACCAAATTACATTTCGCAAGTAGCTATGTATCATCTGCTGCATTTTCAGTATTTCTTGGAGGTGAAATAAGTTACACAAGGAGAACAGTGAAACTCTTGTAAGGATGGCTCAGTTGAATTGTATGTTATCTTTTTGTTACAGCTTGAGGAATGTTTGTAATATACCTGTAGTTCACAAACCCTTCAGAATTAAATTTACATATTTATTCTTTTTTTATATACACTGGGAAATTGCTCTGAGGTTTATTAATCGACTTAGTTTGGAGGAACAATTTAGCATTCCTGAACAGAAGAGTACCACTTATCATTTTGAAAGCAGAAAATATGTTTAGACTTTTCAGAGAGAGATGCGTGAGTGAGGAGTGGAAATACTGAATGCAGGAAGCTGTGGAAATGTACTGTGAAAGCTGTCCAGCTGTGCTGCAAAGTACCTGATCTTCCACCACTATCGTATGGAATCATGATTTTTTGCTCATCATTATCAGAGCCGTGTTCAGCATCCTAGTGAGATATGCTTATCTTTGCTGGTACGCTTACTAAGATGAAAAGTTTTCCCAATTACTTGTTGTGTCCTTCTCTGACAAGAGGAGACAGAAACAGACAGAAACCCCTCAGAATTCCAAACACTTCTTCCTTCAGGAGTAATTATTTTGTGTGTTATGTTTGAAGCATTCAATCATTTGCCTATCGTTACATTTTCAAATACATTGGAATTTCTTTTATAGTAGTTGGGGGGGGATTATTTAAAATCTCTACACAAAATATCTTAAGAATGTCCCATCTTTTTGGTGAAAACACCTGTATGTATTATTCAAAGAAAACACAACTCAAGACTCAAGAGGGTTTTTTTCTTACTTCAGTGGAGATTCCGTTTCATACCACCAAACAGATGTGGGGAGATCTGTGGGAGATCTATGAACTCAGATTTGGAGCCTGAAATTGACTGAATTTCAGATTCAGGGCTAATTCTGAGGCTTGCATTGTGTATAATTTCAGTGATAGATTTGCTGGAATACTGGGCCTGAGAAGCAAGCTCATTGTTCATTAGTTCTTAGTGCAGCAGGTCATCTGCGCTGAGGTTTGGGCTCATCTGTGCCTCCCCTGTCTCACTGCCCTTCTTTGGGAGGCAGAGGGGCAGGAGAGTGGCAGCTTCACATAGGTAACTGCGAAAGGAGGGATATCTTGCATCTTTTTGCTCCGCTGGCCTTACTGAGCCCAAAGCAGCTGAGCTAACAAAAGCAGTTTAAAAGTCAACTTACTTCAAGTGCTTCTTCAGCCTTTAATAAAGAAAGTTATATTGCTTCCAGTTTGTACAATCAAGTAAAAATAAACCAGAAATATCCCTGAAATTTACTCACCCAGAAACAGGCTTACAGAGGACAATTGCAAAGGGAGAGTTTAAGTCACACTTCATAGGATTCTGATAGAGCATCTATTTTTTATCATCACTTTGTCTCCAAGAGGTCACTTCTGCAACACAACCAAACCAGTCATGAAGGTAAAGGGCTGATGATGTGTACTTACTCATTCATTAGTCTTCAGGTCATAGCCTAATAGCTTGTAGTCCTGTGGAGGTCTTCAGCAGAACAGCTTTTTTCTTACAGTGGAAATAAAAGCGTAAGTGATTTGAGTACTTACAGTCTCAGGCATTGAGTTGCAGTAACACACTTTACTAAAGCAGAGATCTTTTTACGTACTTAGGAAGTATACACAAGTAGGTTGCAATTTTTTTGAATACTTGTATTTTTCAAATCTGTTAGACCAATATCTTTTTGTAATAGTTCTGTGGTTGGAGAGCATGATTCTGAGGGATTCGGTTCATGTAAATTTGCAAGTACTTTTATTTGTTGCTTAATGGGATGTCAGTCTGTCACTTCCTAAACAAACTCAGAACTTCAGATACCTGTGAACCTGCTTGTGACTCTGAAGGTTGTTTTTTTTCAACAGCACATGTATGGGACACTGAAGTTGTTCAGATATTCATGAGGAATACACAAGAAATGCGATACTTTGATGGATACAGCCACCCGTCACAGGAGACTGAACGGCGGGGTATCCTTCCTTCGTCCAGCCATAAATCATGTTTATCAAAGGTGCAGAAATGCGGCGAAGAACACCTTTGTACTCTGCCGTTAACGGCCTCCTTTACCCTCCTCTTCACGCACGCACGTGACTCCGGGAGCCCACGCCGCCCCCCTCCGCGCTGCGCTTCGGAGGAACGGGGTCTCCGCGTCACCGCCGTGCGGGCGGGGCGGGGCGGGGCGGGGCGGGCGCTGTCCGAGGTGGCCGCGGAAAGGCCCGGGAACGGGGCGGCCGCGGCACCGGCGGAGTTGCGGGAAGCGGAGGTGGAGGCAAGGATGAAGTGCCTGAGAGAGGGAGGGGGTGGGTCAACGTCTCCAGCACGTCTGGATAACTGATTTTTGCATCTCTGAAGTGAAGGGAAGCTTATTAGGGCTCTGCAGGATCGGACACCTTGCTCACGCGGTTCCCTTGTTGGAAGGTTGAGGCTAGCACCCCGGCACTTGAGAGCGAGATTAGAATATACATAGTTCCTATCTGTAACACCAGCATTGCGGAAACTTTAAGTGGTATAGCTATAGCTGTTTTCTAGGATTTGATGAGTGCAGCAGCTATTGGAGCTTCTGTTTTGTGCTTTATGATATCACCCCAGCAGTCCACATGCCAAAAATTTATTCTATTTTATTTTAATGAAAATTACTATTTTATATTATAGTATTAAGTAGTAATATCTCCCTATAAGAATATATTTTATTCACAGGTCTGTGTCAAAAAAAAATAGTAATTGTCAGGTGCATTCACACCTGCTAACTGTAGCTAGAAAGGCTAGGCTCCCTCTGCAATCAGATAAGAGGGGATTTGACACCTGCTTTTAAAAGCAGTAGTTCCTTTAAAATTTATCCATGACAGAGCAGTGTCAGCACATGCTAGCATTACTGGAAGCCCACCAGTGCGTTCTTACAAGAATTAATGTCTCGCAGGGCAAAGACAACAACAGAACAATTAGTCACATGTCACTCTATTGACGGGCTTTCACCACGCGGAAGGCCACCCTGTATCCAGGGAGCTCACCATATTCCTTAGGCTGGGAAGTTTCTTTTGCATATGTAGCCTGCAGCCTCTAAACCCCATAAACCTAAAAGCAGATTAATTGCAGATTAATTGCCTCTTGAAATGCCTCTTGAAATACGCTGGCAAAACCAGAGCTCTTTTCTTCACATCAGGAAAAAAATTAAAGTGAATATACTAAAGTAGAGGAATTACCCTGTCTGTTTCTGACAAGTGTAGTTGTAAAGCAAACATCTGATTCCTTTCTTGAATTCTGAAGCATAAAATTTTATTAATTTTGAATTTGTAACAAGTGAAGACCAGACATCCTGAATTAACTGTGATGGCATGGAAATTTGACAGAAGATCACGGTTTCTTCCTGGTGTGTAGAGCAGCTTTGATGATACTTGTGACTTTTTATGCCTCTTTAGACAGTTGTGATGGTTATCTGTCTGTTCTTCTCAGTCACACTGCATACAGCTCAATACAGGGTGCGATCTGTTCAGAAAGAATGTCTGAATTTAATTTGAAAGACAGAAAGTAAAATGCAGAATGGCCAACAGTTTCATCTGAGCGTTTCATGTACTACTGAGGATCAAAAATGCTCTGAGCCAGAAACCTCAGGCAACAAAAGAAGCCAAAGATAGCTGAAGTTAAGCATGCTGCCTCTTTTGCTCTTGCACTGTTCTGAAGCAAGGAAAACCTAACTTTTACTTGTTCTTCTGGCATGTAAAGTGTTTTCCTATTGTCCGTGTATTTTGTGTCTTGTTTTAACATAAAGCCTGGGTTTTGCTTTGTGTGAATGAAGTGAAACTATCACTACAGCTGAACTTTTAAATGAAGGGAACTTTGAAAGGAGTGACCCTAAGGTCAATTACACTCTGCAAAGCCCCAAAGCTACCAAAGACAACGAAATATTTCTTTTCATTTGAAACAATAACACCAATACCAATACCAGCAAAATATTTACTGTTTCCAATTTACCAATATTATTTAAGGGAAAATACTATAATATATTTGCAAAAATATTTTTTGTTTTCCGTTTGCACCTTAACAAAGCATAAAGGCACTTTCTTATACCCCAGCAAATACATAATGTTCAGGTTGAAGCTACTCACAACACTTGCACTGTTTGCAAATCTATTTATTTGCAAATATTTTTATTTTTACAAAAGCCTGATAGGATTTTTAGAAGACATTCTTACTTATGGCTCCACAACAATATCTCATGGTGTGATATCATATCTTTATCATATATTATGGTCAAGAAGGGCTATATTGGACTAAGTGTTCAAGGTTTATTTTTCTCTCTACTGTTGTTCCACGTATTGCACATTCCATGAGAATCCATTAGCATGCCAGAAGATTAAATGTGACATGATAACAATTTCTGTGGATTATATATAATCACAGTATTTTCACAATATATTGCAAAACAGCCATTTCTTGGTCATTTTTATGCTTTTGGAACCACAAACAATCTGGCCTTGCTTAATCTGAACTAATTTTCTAGGTCATGTGTCTGATTTCTCAACACTTTGATATCTTCATTAGTTTCATAAAACAATGTTTCTGCATGTCACTACCTGTCTCTCTTTAGTTTCCACTAAATTGCCTTTCTGGCTGCTTATCTCAATTTATTATAGTCAGAATCCTTGCACTGCCCTTACAACAAGGGGATAGCTAGAACAGTGTGTCCTGTTTACTGTCCTTTCCTCTAATCACTGTTTAAAACAGAAGCTGCAACAAGGGTCAGAATCTGACAGATATTCCAGAGTAATAGCCTTTCACCTTTATTATACCATTGCCAACCATTTAGTTTCTTGTGTGTTTCAGGGATCTTAAATGAAGATGTATTTTTCCTCATGTGCTCTATTGAGCTAATATCTCTTGGGCTATACAGGATGTACAAAGGTGCTCATATAGCTTTGGGATAGCAAGCAAATGTTGTGAAAAGACAACAGAAGATCAGTGGGCTTTTACAAGAAATAATGAGAAGCTCTAATTCTTTTGGTGGCATTGGAATGGTGCCATTGGTGTTGTAAATACGTTAGGCCATGTAAGCAAAATCTTAGATCAGACACTTGGAACACCTGAACTGGGGACTTGACAGTATCTGAAATAAATGATGAAAGGGGTCCAAATTAAAGCATTATTTCATAAAATTGAGTGGATTTGGAGACAGCAAGACCAGTACATGTCTGGATGACTACAGAGGAGAGAGGTCATAGTTAAAGAAGGCACCCAAGAAGTGAAAGCTGAAAAGGCCTATGGGAAAGGTCTGCAAAAGGAGAAGGGCACGTTACCATTGTCACATTACATTTCAAATTTACTCTAAAACACATGAATAAGAGATAGAAAGATACCTCCTGGGTTATCACATCTAGTGTACTGCTGCTTCAGGTTACACCATTTTATATAAACTTCTGTAACATATCATGCCCCACCTTAAAGCTGGATAGGCTTCTTGGTGCTGCACATCTTCCTAGTAAGCTATATTCATGTCTGATTGTTGAAAGCCTTACAATTTCCAGTCTAAATATGTGCAGTTCAGTATGCATCCATTTGTTAAAACATTGCTCTTTCTCTGCTATTCAGACATTTTCTGTATTTCTAGCTCACTCATCCCTGTTGGACAAACCAAGCTCTTTAGTCTCCTTTCAGAAGGTAGGCTCCTCATTCTTTTCATCACTCTAGAGTCCTTCTTTGCGTGTGTTCCAGTTTGAGTTCACTTTTCCTGAAGCCTTGATGAGTTTACACAGTATTCCCCAGCAGAACAGGTGCTTTCATCAGGACACATCCAAATGCATGAGGAAATATAGGCTGGGAAAGAACTGTCATTTTCCCCAAATTACTTAATTTATGACATAATCTTTATAATATCGTGTTTATTGTGTTAGGGTTGTAAGTACTGTGCTTAAATTCATGAATCTAATAAGTCACTGAGTTTGTTGAAAAGCTATGAAAGAGGCAAACTGTATCGCTGATAAAACTTAATTTATCGTAACAGAGTTAAGGACGAACCAAGGAATTAATTCTTCACAATACCTCTCTGTTCTTGCTAGTGTACTGAGATACATATACAGATGAAGCATGATCATAATTTTTTTTTCTTTCCTTCAACTGTATTCTCCTCTCTTGGCTTTCTCAGAAATTACATCTGCATACTGAAAGTATTTGGAAGATATGTACACATGAAATTAATGTACAGCATATTTAGATAAATGAGAGGAAACTAGGCCTTCAATAGGAGAGATTTAAGCTATCAAACTGCCTAGCCATCTGCACATTGCTGTTCTGGGACAACACTGGTTCAGTGTTCAGAAGAACTGTAGTCACTTACAGTCACGGGAGGATGGCCATTATTTCCTTTTTCTTGGCTGAATGCTGTAGCCGCCCTTGGTTTGACTGAGGGTGGAGTGGGTCCTTTGCAGGGCGGCATTGCAGAGAGGCCACTCTGTGTTATCAGTGACTGCTACAGGCTGTTCTGTGTTATCAGCCCTGCTACAGGCTCCCACAGCACAGAAAGTAGCGGGAGTTATGTGGCTTTGCTGGTTGCAGTGGCTTTTACAGCTGCTGTGAGTAAGGGGAGTACCCCACACTGGAGAAGCTGGTTTTTATCCCTCTGGCCAGTGCTCCACCTTGCCTTCATTCCTGAAGGTCCATCACAGAGAGTCACTGTCCACCCGAACTTTCCTCACACTGCACTCAGATGACACTATGTTGTTTCTGTGAAGGAATTTACAACTGCTGCACCCTCAACAGGTTAATCAGAGAGAAGACACCACGGTGGAGGAATGAGCACACCTTCCTCCAATACATTCCTATTAAATATTTTTCAGTAGACCAAGATCTGACCAAGATCTTCTTGAAGATTTCTGAGAGAACTTTTCTTCACGTATCTTTGTAAGCAAGCTGGTACTCTGGGCAACACCAGCATCCAGAGAGTTAAGATCAGTTGCCATGCAATTATACCCCAGAGACTCTAAATCCTACCTCTGTAGTTGCCTGCAATTTTCTAAGAATCTTGGTTTTTTTCAGTCAGCTAAGAATCTTTTTAAGAACCATGTTTTTTTTTCAATCAAGTATGTTTATTAGAATTGTCCAGTAGAATGTAAAACAGTAAAATGTGTGACATTAGAAAATACTAATAATAATCAAAAGAGAATTAATAAGTGGAAATGATAAGTTTATAAGTATTATTACAAGTAAGAATTTCTTCTACACCCTCTATTTTAGTCTTCTGTAGTTGGCACTGTGTATTTCTTTGTAGTTAAGAGACAGCCAGTGATATTACAGAAACTCTCAAAAGAGCAGAAAAAATGGATTTTATAAAATATTATGAAAGGACTCAGACTGTATCACAGACTGCAAAAATCTTGCCTGCCTGTGCTGCAGTTTGACATGTTTATATTGAATGTTCTGTATTGTGTTTCAAATCAAGTCAGTGAACTTTGTTTGCCAGCCTTCTCAGTCCCATGAATCATCTGCTATAAAGATAATCCAATTAAGACCTACCAATATGATAGAAGTAATTGTATTTTAGTCTGTCATGTGAACAGCATATCATGTGAAATTATGAAGAGTTTAATTACTTTGTTAATAGCACAATCCATGTTGCTGCAGTACAATTAAATAATACCAGGTTTGAACCATGAAACATGCCCATGTTTTTTCTTTTTTCAATGCCATATTAAAGCAAAATTGCTATAATTCCCCCAGTGCCTATCCATATCAGCCAGAATCACTAACTCTGCTCCAGTGAAAGGGAGTTTCTACATGCTGGAATTGTATGAAAACAGGAAAAATAAATACCACAACTTCTTTCAGAGGGAGACATGGTGTAATTCAGAACAGATCATTTTACAAAACAGATTATTTGCTCTCCAGAAATATACACTGGATTTCTTTTCCCATTGTCTTTATGGTTCATTCCTAGTGTTCATTCCGATAATAAAGTCAGTGGGAGTTGAAGACGATGTGCTGTTTCTGTGGTGTCATGCACACTGGTGGAGTGAGAACTCCCTGCCTATTAACACTGTGCATCCTGTATCGGTGTTGTCATCCATGAGTGCAAACAACGTGTTAGGGAGTCCTACCTGTTAGATAGCAATTTTATCTGGTTTATATTCTCTTTCAGTGAGAAATAGGACCAGGCATGTCTATGTGTGGACTTCAGTTATTTGTTTCTAAATGGTGAGTTGTTTTACCTGTGAGTGAAGGTAAAGTAAAGGTGCATGGTATCATGCTATCTTGTTATCAAAGATGTAATCAGATTCTGAAGACCATCTAACGCACAATGGTAATGATGTAAAGCAAGTAACTACAGTCACTTCATAGTGCATATCCTGAATAGATTTAGCTACTCAGGGGTTCTGAGTTTTCAAATTCAAGATCTGAATTATGTTGACTGCATGTAATTATACAAAAAAGGCTTCAGGATTTAGCCATCACTCCCTGAAAAATTGTAAATAGCCTGCGCATTTGGTTGCTCAGGTGATTACTGAGATGACGACACGTTTTCACAAGTTTACAATAGCTCTAGGACAATCTGTGACACTCCCCATGTGTGCTAGTTTAGATGAGCCCAGAGATTATGGAATTTGTTTGAACAGGGTGTGGGTTTCTTTTCTTATTCATTTCCAAATCTGTGTCATAAACTGCAGCACGGTACTTGAAGAAAAATGTAGTAGTCCTGTAGTTGTTCCCTTGCAAATAATTTGCCTTTTTCCTTAGTCAACATTTCAGAAACAACAGCAATATGCAAAAAGACATACTCTAGATGTAGGGCAGATTGTGATAAACGAGTGTTCACCAGATACCCAAATATCACAGTTAGCTTTGCGGATATGCAGAACCTACAACATAATGGTCTCCCAAGACACATTTTACCTAATTTCTGTGGTTCACTCACACATACACAGGCCAGACTGGTTCTGCTACCTTATTACACACAGCCGTCATCTCTCAGGCCCTGGAAAGCTTCAGGCTTGGCAGATGTGATGGATCCAGTACTACATGCAGTGCAGCTGGTTGCAGGTGCTATTCCCTTGCAGTAGTTCCTGCTACCCTTTCCCCAGGTAACACAAGAAATGGGTCATCCCATACAGACGAAGCATATATTCCCTCTAGCTTTTTATGGTGGGTCTACCTGAAAGATAGGTACCAACAGATTTTTGTTGGTATGCTAATTTTAAGCGATTTTCTTCCGCCGTTTTTCTTCTCTTGTTCTTCTCACGCTCACCCCTCACTTCTCTTACTCTGCATTTATGGCCTTTCTTTGAAGGATTTTCTGTCTGTTACTGAGCTTGTACAAAGACTATGTGGTACCTGGGAGAGTAGTGCCAAGGAGTCAAGGCATGTGTTGTTTCGTATGGGCTCACGCAAGAGAAGTGTCCTGTGGCCTCTTCATGTGTTGCAATCCCAGGGACCCAAACTGCACCTTTCACTTTCTGCGTCAGTGAAAAAATGTAGACACCATGCTGTACACCTTGTTCTGTACTATGCACAGTCACAAGGTATTTGCCTTAGAAAATTAAATTAAAGCCATGGGATTGTACTCTTTTTTGCACCTTCATTCTTTCCTTCTGCCCAGTATTGCAGAAATCTGGACCTTAAGCAGTACATGCCATTGAGCTGTAAGTAGAGGATTGCTCTTCCAGTAAAAATCATAACCTAACTTAACCGTGTGGGCAAGAAGGAAGAGCAAGGAGAGGGGATGGAAAAGAAAGAAAAAATAATTATGCATGGACAAGAAGAAAGGTGCAGTTGTTGAAACAGAGGAAACAGGAAGAGGGCAAGCATGAAAAGTGAGGTTTTGCTCTTTAAAATAGCAGATGTAAATTATTCCATAAATGAAAAAAAGAGAAGTTAAAAGAAAGGAAAAATCCTAATATATAGTAGAGGCTTTGCCTACTATAGGGTGTTTTGCGGTTGTTAGAAGTAATTGCACATGTAAGGATTAGTTTCAGAAATGGTGGAGTATCAGTAGCATTCATGTAGAGACATTAACATTTTATAGGACTTTAGTGTGTAATTGCTCAGGGCTGCTGTAATCAATGTGATGTTAAAAGCCCTGGTGACCATGTGAAATACGGTTATGCTGGGCCACACTTCTTTCAATGCATCATAATTCCCAGGAAGAAAATTCCACTTGAACTTGGTCATTGAGACGAGGATCGAAAAGTTCTATTACGTCCCTTTCTGGTACATAAGGAAATTTATTCTGCTAACTTTCTAACCTTCTCATATTAGTGTTACAAAATAAAATTTCTTCTATTCCCATGCTAAATTCAAGCAGCATATGCTAGACGCTAGCTCCAATTAAAAGGTAGCTGCATTTTACTGGAGTTTGTCACAGTACATGAGTTAATATGGATACAAGTGCACTGTCTGGTAAAGGAATAGCATGAACAAGGAAGGGAGCACAATAATGTATTTTCAAGAGATTATTGGAATGAGGAAGTCTATTCTCAATTACTGCCACTAGATAAACAACATCCTCACCAAAAAAAATAAACAAATATAAATATGTAAGTGAAACAGCTTAAGGAAACCCTACTAAAATTTTTGAGAACGCATGGGAAGTTTTCCACTTCTAAGTGGAAAAGAGAACTCTGAAGAGTTAAAATGAGAGTGAATCTCTCTACTTGCTAGTAATTGTCCTAAATGTACAATGATCAAACTTCCCAGCTAGTCAAACATGACCGTCACCACCTGGAATGAAAGGCACATGGTTAGAACATGTCCTAGTCACACCTGCTCAAAGTAAAGTGGCATTACACAACTTTTAATAAACGTACAGTCTAGTCTTGCTGCAATTTAAGCATATGCCTACCCTAAGTCAGGTGAATAGTTTGAAGACATGGAGACCTGTACGCTCATATTCAACTATTTACACTAGTGTTTTCATGATCAAAGCCTTAGCAACTTACTTCAATACATGTAACCATTTTACAAGCAGAGTTTTATCTTGCTTGGGCTTATCTTAAAGTGCAGACTAATTATTTTCAAAACATTTAGTTTAGTCACTAGATTAGAAATAGACATCATTGTGTCTTATCATTCACTGATCAAGGGCATTTACATAATATTGCAAATATCTTCAAGGCTATTAAGGTTCAAGATCGATGCCAGGAATTTAAACTGTCCATGTTCTCTGGCACAGATGGCACCTAAATCAGAAATCTTAGTAGTCGCTTGAAGCAGTCTATTTGCCTGAAAGGTTAAATTGCTCATTTTCCATCTCTTTATTAACAGGAAGGACTTGGTAGGAGTTTATAATCTGCCTCTGTTTTCTTTCAGCTTCTTTTTGCAAGTGTGGATAGAGCACAGAAAAGGTGGTTCATTATCTTGTGCTCTCAAGAGTCAAATTCTGTGACGGTAAATAGTAGTTTACATTTCTTCATCAACTAACATCCAGATTACTTGTGAACTAGCGCAGACCACAACCATGGTGAATCTTTGGGGAGGATTTTTGCAAAAATCCTTACTTTCTGGAAGACAATGTTAATGAGTTTCTTATTTAGTAGAGGGTTGGATATGGGATCCCTGTCTATGGACCAGGTGTCTGTGGACTTGCCTAAATCTGATTTTGAACCTGGTGGTATTGTGCACCTCCACAGCTTCAATCACTTAAAATAAGGAACCTATCCTATAAGCCTGTTTAGTCAAACTTCACACCAGCTTCTTGAGCAGCATCTAATTTAAATTCCTTGTATACCATCACAAATAAAGCTGGGGGAAGAGGTGCATTTGGCTTGAGTGCTAGCACGTTTCCTGGGCAACTGTACCAGTGAGGCTGGTAAGGGTAGACTCGTAGCACCTTCCTGTGCTCTTGGAACAATTCTGCTGCAAAATATACACCACTCATGTCACTAAAATAGCAACAGGTGTAAATAATTTCATTAACTTCAGTGGGTCTATTCATATGAATAACACCTTTCAGCACTCAGTGGGTGATGAAGGGTTCTGAGTTGCCATGTCTCTCACTGAATCCAGTTAGAAATCGGATCTCTTGGTACTCAGTTTAACCAGAACTGAAGCATTACAAAGTTTGTATGATGTGAAACAATAGTCATAATGCTTGCTAAACATTGATGAACACGTTCCCTATACCAGTGATTTTCATTTGAAAATCATGGTGAAATAGAAAATAGAGGTATTGCCTGTCAAACTGAATAAATTTGTCTTTGGACTTATGATTTATTTTCTTTTGGTAGAACTCTTATCTGTGATTTATCTCAGAAGCTAGAACTGTTTGATAATTCGTTTAATCCAAAGATAAGAGGAAGTATGAAGGTGCCTTGTGCCATGGCTCAATCACTGATTATACTTGCAGTCTGGTATTTTGTTGATTAGTCATGTTGTGGAATGAGTGTGAAATATGCTGAGTGTATTTTTGTTGATCAGTTTCCTGGAAATTACTAAATTAATTTATTGATTGTAGTCACACTCTTTTCTAATTATGTAGAGCAGCAACTACTGAAAGTGTTGCTGCTGGGTAGAGATATTTTCGCCAATACAAATTATCTAAAATATTTATATCATATCAGTTTCTTTCTTTAATGTTTGGTAGTGTTTATATATTATATTGACTAGTTATGGGTCTTCTAGAGCTAGTGAAAGCAGGTAAAAAGCCACTGCTGGACTGGGTTGATAATCAGAGGGCATAATCAAGACTTTTCCAATATACCTAAAGACATCTTCCAAGTTCAGAATTACGTATGTTATCACTGTTCTTATCATCATTATATAGAACGAAAAAGGAAACATCTCATCTCTAATTTTCTTTGCAAGTTCCACCATGGCTGTAAAAATGCATCTATTGCTCGATTTTGTTTTACTGTTCTCCTATTTTTCTTCCTTTTTTCCCCATGTCTTTACTATAAATTACTGCTAATTTGTGTCACATTTTTTATGTGCCTTTTAGGTATTGGAGTCGGCATGCTGGTACGGGAATATGGCAAACTGTCTAACCTGGATAAATTCTACTTTTCCTTTCCTGGGGAAGTGCTGATGAGAATGCTCAAACTCATCATTCTGCCGTTAATCATATCAAGTATGATCACAGGTATGACTGGAAACGTACTGTTAGCTGATGAGATTACCATTGTGGTTTAGCTTTCTTTCTAAGAGAAATACCTTTTAAAACAATTTGATGGAACTCAATAATGAAAAGTACAGATTGCATACATTTAGATTAAGATTTTCTCTATATGATGAGAATGGATTTGGAAGGATTAGCACCATTATCTGGTAATTAAGTTATAAAGAGCTGTGAGATAAAAACTTACGTGTTTATAGATTTTTGTATCTCTTTCTCCCTGTTTTCAGGAGTGGGTTAAACAGTTGCAAATTGCAAGCCCAAAGCTGCAACTGCATATTCTCAGGTACAAAATTAACTATTGTAAGTAGTCCCATGCTGCCATTTCACAAGAAAGGGAGAGCTGATCTCATATCTTAGTGTCATGAAAAGAGGAAATTCCTCACCTGCTCTTCCCTGGTCTCAACAAACTCCCATGAGGTACCTTGTGTGAGCTCTGGGGTTTGCTGAATACTTCTGTGAGTCTATTCAATTCACTGACCTGACAGAAAACTGTAAATTAGGGAAAAAAATTTTGAAGATACCTGTTTGGTATGCTTGGTTCAAAGGAGTTTTGGGGAAGTGCAGGAGAGTGGGGAGACTGTGCGGCCAGGGAGCAGTTATGGAAAGAAGAGCAAAGCTTTCCTCTTTTGGAAGAAGCAAGCAAGCCGTTGGCTGGAACCCTGCCATGACATGTTAGTTTGCTATCAACTCACCCAGTAGGAAAGATTTGGAAAGATTTGCCAGAGCAAGCCCAAAGCAAAGAGGCAGAACTGGATGTCAAAAAAGAAAAAAAGGTGAAGAAAATAAAAGAAATTTGTCTTTACTCTTTAAGCCTTTATTGAGGGAACAAGGGTTGTGACTATTGACAACTGTTTTTGGAATCAGGGCACATTTGGCACTATACTGTCCCCTTTCATCTCCACAAAGCCTCTATTTTGGGAATGCATTCATATCCGGGTATTTGTTGTTTGGTTGAATGGTCATGAAAATATATAAAACGTTTGCAGAAAAGGAGAGCATGTTGTGATCAGGAAATGAAAGGGGGATTTTGATCATGCTATGAAAGTGCTTTAAAGAATAGGATTTTGAATACAAACTCCCAACTCCTCAAAGTTCATGGCCAAGAATACCACTAATTTCAGCAGTGCACCCCAAAGTGAGCCTATGACAGGAAGAGCCTAAGGGAAGCTGACAAGGTCTTTGGGCCATATCTGTAATGCAGAGTGACAGGAACCAATGCTAGAATTGAAATGGAGAATGTCAAGAGCTTCAAGATGGAGACATCCAGAAAGGAAAGCTGCAAGAGGCAGAGTGAGAAATGGCAGCAGAAAATAGTCAAGGGCTGTGTCCAAAGGAATGAAGGGAGATAAAACAGTTGTTAGTATGTAAAGGAGAGAAGAACAGAGAGAGGAATAAAAAGGGCTTGGTGTTTTAATTAATAGACAGGACAGCAGCATTTTTATACAGAGGAAGAAATGACACAGAAAGCAAAGTAAAACTGAATTCTACTTTTATCATCTTAAACTTGAGTCTGTGACAGGAGATCCAGGAAAAGCTGCCAAAATAAGACTAATACATTTCTTTTTTCAAACAAGCTTTTATTTTGTGGCTGAAGTTGGGCCTGTGTCTTCAGAAATAAGTGATATCATTAGGACAACCATGAAATGAACTATTAAATGTGTCCCTGTGTAGCACTTGTGAGGGGAAACAAGAATCATGCAGTTAAAAATATTATGCTGCTATTTAATATTTAACATTCCAGTATGAGTAAACTGCATTTGTAACTACTAGCACAAGCTTGGATTTTAAAGATTGCAGATTTCAGGATTTAAATTCATATAGACATGAGAATGAGATGTTCTGATTCTGACCTTGGCATATCCAATTTACACAGAAAATAAGGGCTTGTTTTTTCTCCACTTCTCTGTTAGGTTTTTAGGCAAAAAAAAAGGAAAAAAAATATAAAGAACAGAAGCTACTTCAAGAGAATATGTAAAGCTTTGCTGCTCTTGAAGACAAAAGCACTAGCTGCCTGTGCGGACAGCAAGTAATGCTGAAATGTGTGGCAAGCAAACGGACCACGCATGTCCATGCACAAGTTTCACAGTTCACCTGCATCCTTCTTCAGGATACTGATTAGATGTTTTGCCTCTTCTAGAAGAAATATGGTAACCTTCCAAGCATCAGAAATGCACATTTGAATTGAATAAGTAGGCCTGTGTATAATCATAAAGCACATTAGTTATTTTTCCTTTTTCACATAGCGTCACAAAGAATGGTTAAGGTTGGAAGGGACCTCTTGAGACCATCTAGTCCAACCCTCCCTGCTCAAGCAGGGTCAGCTAGAGCAGGTTGCCCTGGACCATGTCCAGTCAGGTTTTGAATATCTTCAAGCTTGCAGACTCCACAACCTCTCAGGGCTATACAGTGTTTTCCTGTTCAGATGAAATTTCATGTTTTTTAGTTTTTGCCTGTCGTCTCTTGTCTTGTGTCTGGGCACCACTGAGAAGACCCTGGCTCTATCTTCTTCATTCCCACCTATCAGGTATTTATACACATGAATAAGATCGCCCTGAGCCTCCAGGCTGAACAGTCGCAGCTCTCTCAGCCTCTCATCGTGTGAGAGATGCTCCGGTCCCTTCATCATCTTTATGGCCCTTTGCTGGACTTGCTCCAGTAAGTCCATCTCTTTCTTCTACTGGGGAACCCAGAACTGGACACAGTACTCCAGGTGTGGCGTCACTGATGTTGTTTTTAGAGGAAAGATCACCTCCCTTCACATGCTGGCAGTGCTCTTCATAATGCTGCCCAGGAGGCTGTTGGCCGCCTTTGCTATGAGGTGTTGCTGTCTTATGGTCAGCTTGTTGTCCACCAGGACCCTTGGGTCCTTCTCTGCAGAACTGTTCTTCAGCCAGTCAGTCTCCAGCATGGCTGGAAGCATGTATTGGTGCCTGGGTTTATTCCTCCCCAGATGTAGAGCTTTGCATTTATCCTTGCTGATCGTCATGAGATTTCTCTCAGACAAATTCTCCAGCCCATCCAGGTACCTCTGAAAAGCAGTAAGACCATCTCCTGTGTCAGCCACTCCTCCCAATTTTGTATCATCTGTAAACTTGCTGAGGGAGCATTCTGCCCCATCATCTGCCCCGTCACTGATGAAGATGTTAAACAGTATTGGCCCTAGTATTGACCTCTGGGGTACAGCAGTAGTTACTTGCCTCCAACTGGACCTGTGCTGGGGATCAAAACCTTCTGGGCCTGGCCATTCAGCCAGTTTTCAATTCACCTCGCTGTGCAATTATCTAACCAGTACTTTGTCAGTTTTTCTGTGTGGATGTTATGGGAGACAGTGTCAAAAGCTTTAATAAAGTCAAGATAGACAATATGACCTCTTTGAAATTCTGAATTTAACACCAAAGCAAAATTCACATTTTTGAAAAATACAAGGAGAACAAGGAGAAGAATGAAAAAATTCAGGATCCAGGATCTGTCTTTAGCTATGTCTGTAAAAAAGACAGGCACCTTACTGTTAGTGGCAAGTGCACATCTCTCTGCATTTGGCTGTGAACCTTCCCTGGAATGAGACACAAAAGTATTTTCCTCAAAAGTAACCTCATCATTATTGACTAAACGTGGGACATACAAGGATAGCACCACAACTTGCATGCTGGCTGTCTTTGGTGGGACCAGGTGTGTTCTGAGTATGCCCACCTCCTCAGGATTTGTATATTATGCAGACCCTACACATCTCATATATCTGATGATCACAGCTGTCAGACCTGTGTACACATTCACGTGTCTGCTCAGTGGCAGACATGTAGGGCCCCAATACATATGAAGTTACCGCAGTAAAGCTTGTGGTAACACATCAGCTGGGCTCGAATGACTGTCTTTTTGGTTCATAAGCTAAGGGGATGCTATTTAGCTCACATGAGAGAAAGTTGAACATTAAGTCATGCTATTGTGCCTTTGCTGCAGGCTAAGAGTGTGCAGAGAGACAATTGCAGTGGCTCATTCAGCGCATAATTGTAACCAGACCACGGTGCTGGGTCCAAAGGCATCTAGGAAGTTTGGATGCCTACAGGAGGCTATTTTGTGAATGTATGTCATGTCAAAATACTGGATTTTGGTGATTAGTAACATTTTTGCACAAGAATCACCAAGACATTATTGCAAATACAATCTGTAGTTTTCTTTTTCAGGATTAGAATTTCTTAAAAGGTAGTGTCACATCCTGAAAAATACCAACTTATACATATGCTTTTGAGACAGTGAGCCATGTACAAATACGTCCCATGACCAGATCCTCGTTCATTTGGACTTGATGATATAAATCAAGCCCACAGAAAAGACAGTGATGGTAGGAATCACTCCTTGAGATTCTGGGAGTTTCTGCAAAGTTTAAATGATTAGTAATTTTAACTTGTTGAGGGAAATCCTGTCTTAGTGAAAAAACTCTCATTGACTTCTTCAATTAGAGTAGGAACACAGTCTATTTTCAAATTGAAAAGGAACAAATCTCCCTCGTTAGATAAATGGAGCGCTTTGTAGAATGTGGTTTTCCTTCGCAAACTCAGTTTCTCAGAGTGTATAAGTGGGAAGGCATTGTTACATCCTTATTTTACATCTCATATAAGTTGCAGTTTGTGGAATTTTTCCACTGTCCTACCTGGAAGCTGAACTGTAACCTAGTAAAAAAATTAACATAAGCACTAAGCATTTTCTTGTTTGGAAAAATTTGAAAGGATGGTTCATAGGACCTTGCTTTGGGGACAGAAGAGTCCAAGTAGTGCCATGCTCTTTTAAATTATTCTAAGTCTACCTCAGAGCCAAATTTTAATTGTTCTCTTCTCATAATTATTTTAATGGATGGCAGATGTAAGTTTAATTTACTCTGACCTATAAGCCCACCACTTATAATTCAATTCAAAACATCTAGCTCTTTTGGATCTCCATGAGATTTCTATCCCTCAAATTAGCTAATAGTACACTAATGAATCATTCATGTGAAGGAATTATTTGTATTTTCTATTACCTGCTGTAGTGGCATGGGAAAACTGAAAATGAAAAAAAGAAACGTAGAGTTTTACTTCTTACAATTGCTATGACATCGAGAACTACACCTGTACTGAGTGTAATGCTCCACACTGCATATCCATTTCTTTGAAGTAATGCTCTAAAAGAAGAAATGATTAGGCAAATACCAAAAATACATTATTTTTAGGTGCCCTGTAAGGAGAAAGAATTGAGAGGAATCTCTTGTGTGCTTCCTGGGAGTTTTGAGGCTTTTAAATCTAATAATTCTGGGAGTACTTAATAGCCTATAAAATGTCTTTGAAAGTCTTGCAAATTCACAACTCTAATTTCATTCAGAGAATGAAAATTCTCTAGAGTTATGCAGTATATTTAATCACATCTGCACACTGAGCAGACTAGTCCCCTTTAATCACTTCTAGCCTTCTTTTTCATGGAGTGAGATTCACAAGGTATGTAATGGCAGTAAATGTTTGCAAATCTGTATTCTGTCTAGATTGCAACAGGACTTAGGCTGGAGACAATAGTCCAGTTTCATAGAATCATAAAATGGTTTAGGTTGGAAGGGACCTTGAAGATCATCGAGTTCCAACCCCCCTGCCATGGGCAGGGACACCTCCCACTAGACCAGGTTGCCCAAGGCCACATCCAGTCTGGCCTTGAACAGCTCCAGGGATGGGGCCTCAACAACCTCTCTGGGCAACCTGTTCCAGTGCCTCACCACCCTCAAAGTGAAAAACTTCTTCCTAATGTTTAATCTAAACCTGCCCTCTTCCAGTTTAAAGCCATTCCCTCTCGTCCTATCGCTACATGCCCTAGTAAAAAGTCCTTCCCCAGCTCTCCTGTAGGCCCCTTTTAGGTACTGGAAGGCCGCTATAAGATCTCCCTGGAGCCTTCTCTTCTCCAGGCTGAACAGCCCCAACTCTCTCAGCCTCTCCTCATAGGAGAGATGCTCCAGCNATCAGCACACCCAGGTCTTTCTCCTCAGGGCTGCTCTCCAGCCATTCCCCACCCAGCCTGTATTTGTGCTTGGGATTGCCCTGACCCAGATGTAGGACCTGGTACTTGGCCTTGTTGAACTTCATGAGGTTGGCTTGGGCCCACCTCTCCAGCCTGTCCAGATCCCTCTGGATAGCATCCCTCCCCTCCAGCATGTCTACCTCACCAAACAGCTTGGTATCATCAGCAAAATTGCACTCAACCCCACAGTCCATGTCGCCGACAAAGATGTTGAACAGATGTTCCTGGACCGTTGTTCGCCTGTGCTCGGGTACAAGCTGGTGAAACTTACATGCCTGGCCTGGAGCTAACTCCTCAACACAAAGTGTCTGGCCTTCTTTCCTGCACCTAAGTCCCTTGTTAGTAGCTAGGGTCAGGACATCTGGATCTTACCCAACACACCCAGCCTTCCAGATACTACCGAAGTGCTCTGCTCCCCATCTCTCTTCGATCAGTCCTTCTAAGCTGGGGTTATTCCAGATTGCCTGTCTTATTGATTTTCAAACTACAAGCCATGGACCATGGTATGGAGGTCTTTCTTAAAGAAAGAATGTTGCCTGTCAAAAGCTTCCCCTAAAAGCTAACATCACGTGTCTGAAAAATGACCTTTCTTTTATGAAGTTTCCAGGGTTACCCATAAATGCCAGAAGTCTTAGCTGTGTAGCTTTTCCTTATGTTTCTGACACTTCCAGTCTTCACAGGCAGCTCCAAAGAGGATAGAACAGATGCATGGGAGTGTCCTGGCTTGTGGGTTTGTGCAGGGTCAGCTATGGGGAACATCAAAATTTCTTAAAGCAATTGATGAGATATTTGTAGGTTACACACAGCATACCTCAGTAACAGTGAAAAAAAGACAGTATCAATTGCCTTTCTGAGGGCAGCTGTATGTGAGTTATAAATAGAATATGTGCCTTGCTGTGGGTCTGACAATGCTCCAACCACTAGGTTTCCATGACTATGGGAATAAACTCTTTCTTAATTCCAGGGCTTGCTTTGATTACTCTTGCAGTACTGTCTGAAGCATCCTGCCTTTTCCACCTTGCCCAGTACCAACTGCAGTACCAACTGCAGACGCTGTTATTTGCACTTCTTGCTTGTAGTTCAAAGATAATGGTTCCACAACAAATCTGGTACGTTCTAACTGACAATGACCTGTTACAACCGTGTGAGAGAGAAGAATGTCCCAGTGAAGTACCTGGGCCATATTACTTTTCCCATTTACAGAGACCATTGCTTTCCCTGATAAAACAGAGAATGTTGAATTGTGGCTGATGGATGGGTATCTTGCTGATACTCATCTGCTGATACTGTGGCTGATGGATGGGTAACTGCCTCAGCAGTTCCCATTTCTGCGAGTCCAAGAAGCACAGCTGTTGAGGGATGGTCTGTGAGTAAGGCATCCTTAAAAGACCCTGTGCATCACCAGTGGGCACACTAGTTTCCACGCCTTAGGGAATCCCTGTTCTAGCTTAACATACTCAGAGACTGTCTCTTGGGATATCTGCGTGTTCTCTTGCTTTTCTATGTTTCTGAAGTTACAAGAACCTCTGAGAAAGCAGGTCCATTGTGTAGTATTAGTAAACTTGTTACCTGGGCTCAGACAGGAGACTCACCTTGTCCTTTTGTATCACGTACATTGTGCAAAGGACAGAAAATGTTACACTACTGTTAATGAATTTTGCCTTCAGTTGTACTGAGGGTTGCTGGAGGTTCTGTCCCCACCGTCCGTGTGCAGTCACTGAGGCAGGGAGGACTGCAGAGTCATGGGCTATTAATGGACAAGGCTTTGTGCCCATCCTCTTCAGATTACTTCTATCACAGTCATCAACTCCTTTCCCATCAATATCAGTTGACCTTATGCAACTGAGACAGCCCCTACATTATTTAAGGTTTTAAATTATAGTAATAAAACTTTGAAGTGCACTTCTGGTTCATGGAGCGTGATTACCACCAGCTTTCAAGGGCAGAGAGCCCCAACACAACAGCCATTTTGCAGCATTGGCAATCACTGCCTCCTGTCCGAGCCATATCGCTGGGGGCTGCTGGTGGCACCACTGTGGATGCGTCTGAAATGAGTTAGAGTCTTCTGCTCTTCTGTTCTGGAGCTCAGGATATAAACAATTCCACTATATAAACCATATCACATTCACTGTTTTATTCCATTTTCCTGTGTGTTGACACCATGATCGATTAAAAAATGTAGTGTCATGTTTTCCTTTTAAGAATCTGGAAGCTAAAACTTGTCACCTATACGTTTTACCACCAGCAATTTTGAGGTAAATAAAGAACTTTTAGTATTCCAGGTTTTCTGTATTCGCTCCATACATATTTCACCTGAAGCAGTGCAGAACCTATATTTCTGGTACAGCCATGAACTGAATCTGATTTCTGTTACGAATCTTGCTAGCCTGTCTGTCTTGGCAGATTGATGTGTCATCTTCACTCCTTATAAGCTCTTATTATATTCCACCCAAGGAACATCATATCTCCTGAAAAAAACATTAACTTGAGATTATATAACCTCTAAGAGCTTTCTAGAGGAAAATTAAATTTTTCCTACAAGTAATACTGCAAATAAGAGGAATGGAAGGCAGTACTAAATACCTTCTTTCTATGCATGTAGTCCAATAAACTCTCTAGGGAAAGATCATAATACAATCCTGCAATGCTGATTGTGCCAAATACCTACAGGGCAGCACAACAGTCTTTTAGCAAACTGATATCCAGGGTCAGAAATTTTTCTTTAAGTCTTACCTGAACTTCCTTCTGTTTTATAATGGTTTTGTCCCTTTCATTGCCATAAGATATTCATCTCACATTTATTCCTCCCTTTCTATCTAGTATTTAGAAAGGTTCATAACAGCTATTTTTTCAACCCCATCCTAAATAATTCAGGAGACCCTCTTTCAGTATTTGGAATACTCTTTATAAGAATTATTGCATTCCATGCTTTAGTCTGTTTAAAAAAAAATAGCTTTTTTTCAATGCTTCTTCAAAGTTAGAAGACCAATATTTATCGTGATAACCCAGTGGTAGTCTCACTACATCATGTAAGTAGGAATTGAGAATTTTCTGATTTAATTTTTTTGTGGTATTTAAATAGCACTAACAGATGCTTATTCATTACGTGCATGCATCCCTCCTCTCCCCCCTTCTCCCTTTCCACACCCCCCCCAATTTACTATTTTTTTCAGTTCATTTGTAAGACATTCTTCTATTGCATTTACACAACAATACTAGTAGAATAACAATCATTTGCTCCAAAGAAGAGAGATAAATTAAATTTCTACCAAGTCTATTGGAAAGGTAATTGCTACAAGCTGTCATAGAAATCCTTTTCCTTTTCAGTAACTAACAATGAAAGACAGCATAACTGCTTTTACAGAGGGACTGACAGAATAGGAATGGAAGAATTCTAGTCACAAACACTAAAGACAGAGGTGGTGGGTCACCAAAAATCTCATTTGACAGACTGCATATTCACAGTGTCTTTGGGGCTTCCATTTGGCATAGCTTCTTCATTCCCTGACCTTCTCAGCCAACATCTGACTCAGAACTGTCCTTCTAATGAGATTTAGCTATATACGTCATTCAGTTAGCTAGTGGAAGACTAGATAAAAAAATAATTCAGAGCCCCATGACACACTACACAGGAAGAAAAAATAAAATTATATGAGGTGCATATCAAGTGAAAGATGGTTGACGATCTACAGGTAATAACAGAGATAAGCATCTGAGTCCTGTGTCTCAGCTGCATGGTAAAGTCATGCATAGAGTCGTGCTGACTGAAGTTGTGAATGTAGGTGGTATTTTAATAGACAGTTGTGAATTACTACAAGACCATTCCAACTAAAAAGGCAGAAAAGACTCAGAGTCTGGAATGAGAAGAGGAGAAAATCACAGATGAGTCAAAGACGGCTTCAATAAAGTATAAGCTCCGAATTCACCAGTGTTAACAGTGATTCCCTCTGCAGCTGTTAACTGTCTGAAGTGTATACTACACAGTTTTCCCTTCAAAATGTGCACATAGGCCAAGGACAACACAAAATACTGGGCCAAGGACAAAAGGACAGAGGACGGCTGGCTTTGGTACTCTTCCTTGTTTTTCAGAAGCCCTGAGAAGAGCATTCTTCACACAGGAAATGGAGAGGTAGCAGTGGGATTGCCTTGCAAAAGCAGACGTCCAAAGTGGATATAGCCACATCACCAAGAGACTGGTTGGGTGACAAAGTTCAGATTAGTTGGTGAATTTAACATTTAGTCGATTCATACCCTTTCCGAATCTCAGGGAGTGTGACTCCAACCTGTGTCCTTGTTTAGGAAAAATTGCTGTGGACTGATGAATCACAAGGGAGATTGCATAGGTGGTGCCAGGCATTTTGAGCACAAAGATCTCTCCAAACCTGACTTCATGTTTATGAACTGTCCCAAATTCATAGGACCGCAGAGAATAGCTTTCCCTGCTATGAAAAGGAAACTTTCCCACTTGTATCCATCACCCAGCTGTCAAACAATGACAAAATTTACATGGAAATAGGATGAGATCTAACTTGTATGTGTGAGATTCCTTCATCTTCTGGCAGTAGCTGATTAGAGCTCGCAGTAGACCATGGAACAAGAATGCAAATTTGGATTCTCTTAGACACATAGAGGAATAAAAATAAGCAATAAGCTTGCTACACAGGTAAACACTGGAGCTAGAATTTGGTGTTCAGTTTCTCAAGCAAAAATCATGTGTCACTTCTGAAGATACAGGCCAAATACCATTTTATTATTATCAGTGTTTCCCACTGCAAGTAGAAGAGAAGTATGGCAACTATTCAACATGGTCACTTGCATCTAAGAAAGATTGCTGTTGGGACTTTACCAACAGCTCTGTGATGTTCAGAGGATGAAATGAGAATGGTCAGTACAAGGTAAATGACATTCCAAAAAACAAGAGGTCATACCACAGTCAGGTGTAGTTGAATTTTGATAATGTTCATGTCTTATATTAGAAACACTCCCAGCTCCATCTTTTGAAGCCAAGTAACTTCACGCATTTCAGACAGCTATCCATTTCTCAAGGGCACTGTGTCTGCACTGCTTCATTCTTTCCCTCCCCTAGTATTTTTTGAAGAGTAAATCTTATATTTTTGCAACAACGCATAACATACTGCACGCCTGGCAATAAAACAACACTGCTATTTTTATATAAAGCATTGTGGTCACTCTAGAAGGATTGCTTACTGAAATTCTCTGTATGCATTTTAAGGTTCTCCTATGTTTTCCTATTTTCATATGTCTGTTGCAACATTCTGTAAAAAAATTTTAAGTGAACCTGACTACCATAGAATCATAGAACTGTTTGGGTTGGAAGGGACCTTTAAAGGTCATCTAGTCCAACCCCCCTGCAATGAGCTGGGACATCTTCAACTAAATCAGGTTGCGTAGAGCCCTGACCAACCTGACCTTGAATGTTGCTAGGGGTTGGGTGTCTATAGCCTCTCCAGGCAACGTGTTCCAGTGTTTCACCACGTTCCTCCTAAAAAATTTCTTCTTTATATCTTGTCTAAATCTTCACTCTTTTAGTTTAAAGCCATTACCCCTTGTCTTACCGCAAATAGAATATCCTGGTCGTCCATCATATCACTTCATATCACTGCTCAGTTGGGATGCCTCTGTGGAACAGTATGACAAACTCAAAGGATGTAAGTGTTATCCCCTAGGGAACCAGTAGGATGATAATCACTGGAAGTCAGAAGAGCCCTGTGATTGTTTCCAGGCCTAAATGCAGCCCTTTTCACTCCCAGATCTCACAGGACCACCGGATTAATGAAGCACAGAGAACAACTCTAGCATTACAGTGTTATACCTCATGCCAAAGCCATTAGAGACATGTGCATTCGTACAGGCCTCCAAAATGAGCCCTGATACAAACCACACAACACAGTGCTATACCATTTTGTACAGAGGACATTTTCTTTACTTGACTTGAAATCATGTTGGGCAGTGATATCCTTCTTTCAGTTTAAAATATTTATCCCAACTATGCACGTCTCAGAGGCAAAAAAAAAATCTGTTATTCATGGATCACACTGTTTCAGTTTTTGACCTGTTTTGGTACCTGTGGTACAGAGCGAGTGTTCTACCCCAGACAGTAGATCTTTCAAGTGTTGGTAATTTTTCTGTGATGATAGCAAGTCTAGTCAGTCACTTGGCTATCCACTCCATGCTGCATAAAAATGTAGTTGTATAATGGATTTTATTACGAGGTTCCCAAATGTTGATACCAGCATAAAATTTCTATTTTATGTGGGAAATTTAGGTCATTGCAACAGGCAGGAACAAAACAGGAGGAGGAGCTAATGGGGTAGTAACCTTTCAGCATCTTTGAAAGTTTTAGAAATGCACTGTGATTCCTTCTCCCGCACTCCATTAAATAAAATGAAAAGATTAATATTAATAAGTACTTGATTTGTTTGCCTGACTTTATAGGTTGCTCCTTAGGAACTGCCATCAGCTCTTAAGTCTGTGTTAATGGCCAACTTCAGAGAACGATAAAGCTTTGTAATATCCAGGTGCAGAATAATTTCACATTGCAGAGGTTTCAGTCTAATCTAGTAGCTTAATGTTGCTATAAACTGAAACAACTGGCTTCTTTGTCTGTCATATTATATTGACCACTGTGATTTTGGATATTTCTACAACCTTTGTACAGGTTCAATAGCTCTGCCTCCTGCTTAGCTCTTGGCCTCAGCAACACTCAAAAGACAGCACAGTCTATGATGTAGTTACACAGGTGATGAAAGATATTTCCTTACAACTAGTTTGAAATTGCTACATGGCAATGTAGCTAGTTGGTGGCACTTTCCACTGCTCCTGTGTGAGGAGAGGAAGAGGATAGGAATTCCCTATTTTCTGGCTAAGTGCCTCAGACATAATGAATGTGAAGCGGTGTTGCCCTAGAATTTGTTACAAAG
Source organism: Anarhynchus alexandrinus (assembly GCA_008711295.1). Classification (NCBI taxonomy): domain Eukaryota; kingdom Metazoa; phylum Chordata; class Aves; order Charadriiformes; family Charadriidae; genus Anarhynchus; species Anarhynchus alexandrinus. Next base: position 113,102 of record VUYV01000017.1, on the reverse strand, counting down.
TCCACAGTACTTTATCTGATGCGGAGATGTGTAATTACACTGCTCCACAGCACTTTGCTGGCACACTAGTACAGAGTTTGAAAGATCTCAGCTGGATTTTTACTCAACAAAAACATGTGGATATTTCAAATTTCAGGGGGCATTTGGGAGTGGCAGAGAGGGCTTGTTTATGACTATGAGTATATCTGAATAGTTTACCTCACTCCAATACCTGCGGAGGTTTTTTTATTAGCTACTTGGTTTCTGTTACCTGAAACATTATGTGTTCCCAAAGATCTGAGTAACTGGTTTTGAAAACTAGAAGAGGAGTACAGAACTCATTGAGATTCTTTTTGTATTTGCTAGGAAACACTAAGAAAGCTGTAGACCAACCTGGAAGCAATGAAAAGAGGTTGACTCAGTTGGCAGAGACACTCTTGTATTCAGTAGGAGTGGAGTTGTCATTAGCGTCAGAAGAGAGGACAAAGAAAGAAAACCTGAGGACTGGTTCGTGTTCAGAATGTTCCAAAACAACCTTTCTAAGCAGCAAGTCAAAGACAGACAAGTGTTTATCACAAAAAGTTTAGAAAATCAAATTCCTGGATTTGCATGAAACTTCAACAGCATCAGTACCATTGAAACATACATTTCAATGATTTTTCATTACTTCATTGTAACTTTTGCAGCACTTTCAAAATTATACCTTTGTTTAGGAACATTCTCTGTTCCCCTGTGACACCAAAATGGAAAAAAAATCACTCTTGTCAGAGAGAAGAGCGACAAGTAAATATTGGTCTTTCATGAAGTTGCAACCTTGTGTTATACTGAAGTGTCTTTTTTTTAAGTCTGTGAGAAACTGAAAGAGTGATTCATGCTTCCATCAGTGGCTACTGATTTCTAAAAATTTCTGGAACACCATGTTTCATATTTAGGCTCAGTTTTGTTTAAATCAGACCATTCCCTAAGCTGAAGTAGCTTTATGCAGTAGCATTTCAGGGAAGCAGCTCTAAATATGTACAACAAAACAATATTGTGAAAGAAATTCCAGAGGGACTTCAAAAGTTGCAGATGACTGATGGTGCTATCATCCAGTCTTAATAGCACTCTTGGTTTGATGCACTTAACCAGGTAGACATGGGTTCTAAAATAAGAGTTGTAGAAGCTATGTTCCTTTCTCTAACTTTGGCAACACAACATATTCCACATGCAAAACCCAGTAGTTAAACACAACACAGGATTAAACTGGTCAGTTGTTATCATTCCATTTTGCCACTTCCGATTTTTTGCAAGTTTCACCGTATTGTCCTCCTTTCTCGTTATTTCTTAAAGTGGAAAGTCCCGGAAATCCTCTAGTAATAGCACAAAATAACAGCTCTAATAATAAACAAAAATTAAGTTGGTAGGCTTCCTGGCAATACTAACTAAAAGATTCAAGTAAAAAAAGCCCATACACAGAACAAGTTATTCCAATGTGAGGAACAGCTGGATTAGAGTTTTCCTTTTTACCCCAGGATTTAAAATGGGATGTCTATGTATCTTGCCCAAAAGTACGTGCCTCTTCTGTTCTGTTAAGGGTCCTGTACTATCCTGATCCCTGTTGTGCTTTGATCATAGAATCATAGAATTAGTGAGGTTGAAATCAAAACCAAAAACAAACACCCACTTCTAAACCATGTCCCTAAGCACCTCATCTACCCTTTTCTTAAACACCTCCAGGGATGGTGAATCCACCACCTCTCTGGGCAGCCTATTCCAATGTTTAATAACCCTTTCAGTGAAAAAATGCTTCCTAATATCCAATCTAAACCTGCCCTGACATAA
>VUYV01000017.1:68422-108461 GCA_008711295.1 Anarhynchus alexandrinus | reverse complement strand
TGCAATTGTTGGGATAGAAGCAAACACTACTTGTGCTCCTGATCCCCTAACCAGCCATCCCAGGGCCCTGAAGTCTCTCTTCATCGCCCTCAGGCTCCTTCCTGGAATTTCATCATTACCTAACTGAAAAATCAATAAAGGGTAGTAGTCAGTAGGCCTAACTAGGGTAGGGAGTTTCCTCCAGACATCCTTAACTTTGGCTGCAGGGAGACAGCAGACCTCCCTACAGATTGGGTCCGGTCTACATATGGGACCTTCCACTCCCTTCAGAATCGAGTCCCCTACTACAAGGACCTGTCTTTCTTTCCTAAATGATGATGTCGTTATATGAGGTGTAATCTGATGCCTTCTAATACTCTCTCAAACAAAATTATTAACATCGGTCTTAATTTTTATCCTCCCATCCTTTCCTCAAAAAAAAAAAAGTGCGTATACAGTACAGCATATAATTTTGGTAGGGTTTTGAGGTCCTAGGACACGAAAGAGAACACATGAGAGACTTGATTTCATTGATTCTTTCCTTTTGTATTCTTTTACAAGCTGTGTGTTGCAAATTAGAGAAAATTGGGCAAAAAGAGAAAAACGGTACAAAGAGCTGTGAGTCGGAGACTGTAACAGAGAAAACATGGAAGCTGAATTGCAGAACACTGGGCAATTGATTCCCAAATTTGGCTTCAGATAGTAAAACCTTAACTCTGTTCTGCTAAAATAACATGGGCAGAGAGGTAGATAGATTAACAGATTTTAACACCAGTTGGTGTGTTTTGTGATCATCTCCCTTAAGTCTTGTGCATCACAGCCACAGAATTGCATTTTGTGCTTTAGTGGCTGTATCTGAATTAGAACATCTCTTGTAGTAAAACTTAAGGGACTAATCTGAAATACTGCAGTTTTGAAATGGCCAGGGATGGAGGAGAATCCATGATGCCTGTTTAAATTCTGTACAGTAGCCTACATTTACAGTTTATCTACTTAAACCATTTAAAACTTGGGGATAGGCTAAGGGAGAGAAAGAGCAAATAAAATAGCTGTAAAAGTTTAGTGGTAATCCACAGTAGATATCCAAGTTTAATTTCACTGGTTTTATGATCTTATATTTATTTACAACACTGCATTTTAAGTAGCAGTACAACAATTTCCATTTTAAGTAGCAAGCGTGCCATGTTAATTTGAGAAATAAGTTTTTTTATGAGCTGACATCAGCGTTAGTTGTGTGCTTTGTTTAATACATCTTCCATTAACTTTTTCAGTTATGTCCAAAGACATTATAAAGCCATGATGTTATTTCAAAGGAAATTTAATTTTCAGTTGGCTTGAGAAGGCGGCCAGTACCTATCAATTATAATATAGTATCAATTGCTCACTAATGACAGTAGGATATGTCTGGAGGGAAATCTATTGTTATATATAGTGTTTTCGTATGTGTAGCACGCTAACACAAAAAAAAAGCAGCTTAGCAGCAAAAAGCACCCAGTGCAAACCTGTGTCTGTGGCATTTGTAGTGAATGTTACTTCATTCTCTAAATGGAAGCGTAATACTGAATGCAGTTTTGTTTCAGAGTAAAGCAGTTTAAAAAAAAACCAAAAAAACCCCCACACCTGCCATCCTCAGAGCATACTTGTACTTATTCAGTCATGTCTGCCTGACTGATTTGCGTGTTTTTATAGCTACTAGCAAAGCAGCACTGACATGACAGTGGAAGCACAAGCTGGATTCTTGCACAGCTCACTCACTAATGAGATCTTTATCCAGTTTAAAAAATGCAGGGGCAAAGTTTGACCTTAATTATACCTCTGTAACTCCAGCGAGCATAAGAGTTTGCAAAGGGATTTCATTTGGAGCCAGCAGAATGGCTGTCACGGGAACTTCATGTCATACTAATTGTAGAATCTTTATAACCAAGTACTCCAGGGAAATATCCTTGCATGATTATTAGGCTCCTGGCTGAGTCAGCAAGGCTGTCAGGCAAAAAAAATCTTAAGGCAAGCTTTGTGAAGCATTCCATTGCATGAAACTATTATTATCTTACCTCCACTGTCTGTCTAACCACTATTGACAGTTGATACAACAGTTTTTAGAATAAAATCTGATGATTTCTAATTTTTATGAACTTTTCATTAAAAGATATGGAACTTTGGCAATACCAGTTTGCTCTCTTTTAAAAACATGGTGTAAAGTCTTCTGAGTTAATATATCAGGTGCAAAAGTTTCAACATTGACAGCCTTTGAAACCAGCTCTTCTATTGTCCACAGCACCCATTATTTATTACTATCCATTCTCTAGAGTTCTCACTGCCATAATTTCCAGAGCTGAGCCCACAACAACGCACAAGTCCTCCTTTCTACCTGTTTTTTCCCAGTTGCCAAAGTGAGAAATAAAAATGATGGCCTAGGTTCGGTGTCCATTCTGTTGTTTGTGCCTCAAACAATATCCTTAGTGCCGACAGCCTCCCGTAATAGCTGTGGTGATGCTTTTTTCTGTGCACTGCTCTGTATTCCCTTGCCATATGAGTAGTTCTTTTATTATCATTATTTGCTGTACAAGTGAGATAGTCTTTACATCATGATTTCTGCATGTATATGTAGTTCTTCTGTAGTGAGTCTGAGATGTGCTATCCCATGGAAGACCCCAAAATAATCAAATAGATGATGAAATAAAATAACCTTCATTCTCCCCTCCCAGTACTGTTTGCATTTTGAATAACAATTAACAGAACAAGTAAGGCATTATGTGAATGGTCTAGGCACAAGTTGTTACTGCTGTTAATATACCTTCGGGAAGAGACATCAACACATGGTTAAAGTATGCTTGCTAAGATCCCTTTTGAGCTCAAAGATCAATAAGTTACATTTGTGTCAGAAAGATCTTTTAATTTTTCTTCCTTAGTTTTTGAAACTTCTTTTTTTTCTACAAAGTCATGCTTCTCTGACTTTAACTATCCTCATGGTATTTTTGCTTTACTATACAAGGGAATCTGCCCAACCTCTGATAATCTGACTCAATAAACATAAAAATATAAATGGATCACAAATGTATAATAAAAAGATAGCAGTGAATTATTAACTAGCGGGGTTATAGACAGTCAAGTTTTACAGTCACCATGCTCATTTTACCCTGGTTACTGAATTGTATGTGTACAGATATAACCAATCTTTTAAACAATTAAAAAATACTTCATGAGCAGTTTGATATAATATTGTTGCCAGGAGTTAAATTGACCTCAGTATAACACCTGCCTCAGCACTTTCCCCACCTCTGTCAACAAAACTGCTCTCAGGTCCTGGCAATGACAGGTACAGGCAGAGGAGTGGGAACAGCCCAGACTTCAGAAGAGCTTTAGTCAAAAAAAAAAAAAAGTGAACCTGCTAATGAAGGTGAGCTGGCCAGGAATGAGCCTTACTTGTCTGTCTGTGCCTTTGAACAACGTGAGGCAACAGCCCTGAGCAGCTCCTTTCCCATGCCTTTTAGTTTTAAAGCCAAAATGTTACAGATAGGAAGAAAGTACAGCTATTATTTAATGGAATATGTGTACAAATATAACAGAAATATGGAAATAAATTGTAACATACTTTCATAAACCAAAGAAGTCTAAGTCATCACCAACATCAGGAAATCAGAAAAGCTCAATTATCTTTTTCCTAGAAAAATCCAGGGAAACAGATTTGTGCAAAGAAGCAGAAACAAGTATGTTGGTCTGCTACAGACATTTTTCAGAGGTGCAACTGGCAATTAGGTATTTAGAAATATCTTGAAAAAGGAAAAAATTCCTCCATAGAAATAAGAGACAATAAATAATTGCCTCTACAAAAATAAAAAGTTTCTTCTAAGACTGTTTTTACTGTTTTGGTTTTGTGGTTCTTTTTGCAGGTGTTGCTGCTTTGGATTCCAGCGTTTCTGGGAAGATTGGTTTGCGAGCAGTCGTATATTATTTCTGCACTACAGTCATTGCTGTAATACTAGGTATTCTGTGATACTGTAACTTTTAAAGTCCTCAGCGTGGCCTAATTACAAGTATACAGCACTGTGACACTACTGATTTCCCAAGACAGGATGCAGGGAAGAGACAGGAATCATACCAAACATCTTGACATACTTGTAGCCAGATACAGGGAGAAGTTAGTCCTGCTGTTCACAGCTGGGCTGTATTCATATCCAATATGAAACCACAGGCAATTTCACCATACATTTCAGCTCAGGGAAGATGAGGAGCTGTCTGCTTAGGTAAACAGTGACCAGCAGTGGGAAAGCTGAATGAACATCAAAGGCTAGCCTTAACTACAAAGTGAATTTCCTCAATAGCAAAATTATAGATTGTTGCTGATTCTCAGGTGCAAGAAGGTATCATGTGTCTCACCTGAAAGAATGACAGAAAATACTGCTTTCATTGTCATCTAATTTCCTTCCTAAAAGGATATTGTCCCCTCTGTCACTGCCAGGCTCCACTCCTGCCTCTCTGAAGTCCACATCTCCTCTTGCAGGAAGTTCATTCCCTACAAGCAGCATTGAAATTTTCCATATTTGCTAAAATAAACATGTTCAGCCTGCCTTCTTAAATAAGAAATAAAATTAAACCCTCCTCTGTCAGATGTCATGTAGTTTGTGGCTTATCTTTGTGTTTTGTTGAGCCTAAGTGAATACCGTGCCTAGGTATCACCCACTAAAAAGAAATGTATTTATTTGAAGGACAAAATGTACATCCTATGTGGCCTACTTGTAAAGCAAAGCAGTATTTAACAATAGAAAAAGAATCGCATAGAATCACAGAATCATAAAACCATGGAATCATAGAATGGTTTGGGTTGAAAGGGACCTTGAAGATCATCGAGTTCCAACTCCCCTGCCATGGGCAGGGACACCTCCCACTAGACCAGGTTGCTCAAAGCCCCATCCAACCTAGCCTAGAACACCTCCAGGGACGGGGCATCCACAACTTCCCTGGGCAACCTGTCCCAGTGTCTCACCACCCTCAGAATAAAGAATTTCTTCCTAATGTCTAATATAAATCCACCCTCTTTCAGTTTAAAACAGTTACCCCATGTCCTATCACTACACTCCCTGATAAGGAGTCCCTCCCCATCTTTCCTGTAGGCCCCCTTTAGGTACTGGAATGCTGCTATAAGGTCTTTCCGGACCCTTCTCCAGGCTGAACAACCCCAATTCTCTCTGTCTGTCTTCATAGGCGAGGACATATAGACATGTAAGTCCAGATTACTTTCTAGAAGTTGCATCACTGAGAATAAAATATTACTGCGGTTACACCATTTAGGCTATCTCATCTCTCTGGGAATTTTCTTTGAATACATAGTGAGGAAAATTAATAAAGGCTAACATTAATATATATCTAACTTCGAAATTGTCCCTACCCTGAGAGGGGTTAAACCAAACCATCTCCAGAGGTCCCTCTATTGTAAGCTATTCTATGATACTATGATATTACTTGTTTCATTGTGTAGAGTTACACAAATTCAGTTCTGCTTTTATTTACAGCTGTCATTAAAACACCTTGTTCCTGGCTGGTTGAAGGGTCATCCAAATGCCTCTTTCTCGCTACATAGAGATTTAGTAGTTTCATTTGCTCTAGGTTTGTTTGGATTTGGGGGAGAAAAAAAAATTTAGAAATGTACATTTAGAAAGGTATCTCACAGAATAGTAAAAATGCCTAAAATGAAGTCACTAAAGTAAATTGAAAAATTTTCATTTATGTCCGTATTCACAAGGTCAGAGCTAGTATTTCTCTCCCATATTTTTTTTTATTTCAGTCTGTTTCTGAAGCTCTTCTCTTATGTAACTTTATTGCTAACTAACTTTACCAAAACAACCTGTTGTACTTTGGGGTCACAGGACAATGCACATGATTCATATCTGAAAGCTAGTGACAAGAGGAGCTGCATAAGGGAAAAGGTAAATAGCAATTCAAAATATCACCATGTAAAAGTTGCAGAACACTTCAGCTGAAGCCCAGCTGCAGTAATTTACCCTCTTGGTAAGCAGCAGTGATTTAGTACCATACATACAAAACCAAAGCTAGAGTGCGCAAGTCCAGTGGCAAGGCCGCAAGTAGGTCTTGTGTTGGGGGAACCCACACATTTAAAGACACTACCTGTAGACTTCCCTTTTCTAAACAGCCCTGCATGAGCACCCGGGGAAAGCATTTGGTGAGTTTAGCTCATTAAGAATTTAGCTACATGGGATACACTAAGGCAGGATGCGTCCTGAGCTTTTCTTCTGGTTCTCCTTCTGCAGGGATTGTCTTAGTTGTGACCATTAAACCTGGAGTGCCTCAGACAGCAAATGAGATTGACAGAGTGGGCAGTACCCCAGAAGTCAGTACTGTTGATGCCATGCTGGATCTGATCAGGTGAGGTTTTCTTTTTTAGCTTCCATACCTTTGTTGCAGAAGACCAAACAAATACAAATTGAGTTGTGATTTGTAATACAATAAAAATGCTTTCTAATGTTGTTTGGATGAATAAAAAGATAATAACTTGTATTCCAACAGGTTAGACATTTTGGACTATATTCAAAGCAGTTTGTTAAAAAAAGTCATCTCTTTACACCATAGACTTCGGTTAATAAACCAACAACAACAAAAATTCCCTCCTTCATGGAAACCGATATGCAAGGTTTACCTGGTATAAAGAAAATATCCAGAAAGGATTCAATGGGTGGCGGGTTATTGACTGGCAGCTTCTGTGTCATCTGGCATAGACAAGCACCTGAAATTGCAATGTTATGTTTCCCCTCCTCAAGGCAGGATGCAGAGTAACAGACCCAGTACACAAAGGTTTCTTAAGGTTGCAGAGTCAACAGGTTTGTTCCATCACCAGTATCTAAAGCAATCTAGTAATGAGTCTTTCCCCATCAGCATGCTGGAAAATTATTTTTCAGTGTGTGAAAATGGTTCTTGACCCTGGAATAACACATGGGAATCTTCCATCAGCCAAGATTAATTTCTGAATTCTAAACTACAATAGAGCACACCAAACAGCTGATTCTTCCAGCACAGTGTTTATAAGAGTTATTAATTTTTTTTATGTCTGTATTTGACAAATCCTATAAAAATGGTGTTTCCTGTATTCTGCGTGCAAATGACAGAGATGATGCAGCAGGGAAAAAAACCACTGGGTTTAGCAGCTTACCAACAGAAACGTCAAACACTGAAAAATAAGCCCAAAAATTCAACAGTAGGAAAACAGTCAACTGATCATTGGGAGTCCTTAAGCCTTAATTTCTTTGGACTGATGGTGCTAAATACATTGTTTTCTTCATGAAGGAACATAACCTGATCTGTTTTTCAAGTAGCAGATTTTATCATTTTGTTTGTATAAAAAACTTGTTCTTAGTATGCTATAATGTTGAAATGCCTCTGCTTTTTTAACAGGAATATGTTCCCTGAAAACCTTGTCCAGGCCTGTTTTCAACAGGTAAGTTTGAATGTTCCTCTTTGCTACAGTAGTTTTCATTCCTAACTACAAATTATTCTTCTTTTATGTCCCCAAAAACTTTGTCAGGTAAAACTGAAGATCTATTTCCTTGTTCTTAAAAACTGTCAGTGTCTGATGAAATCTGCATAACTTAGCCCTCACCCTGATGTGTCTCACATGTAATGTCCATTGCCAGACCTGATGATCCATCTTAAGGAAGAGGCAGCCAATTGGTGGAGTCTATTATTTGAGACATATTTCAGAAAAAGTGGTATTTGCAAGACGAAATAGGAAACTGTTGTCTATACATCAGATTTACTTCAGATTCAGTCATGTTCATCTGTAAATACATGAACTATTTTTTGTGATGCGCTCAGCTTCCCTTTTTTGTCTTCCATAGCAACTGCCTACCAGTTGATCTGAGGTTTGTATGTGAGGTAGTTAACCTTTCCCAGAAAATGATGTTAAGTGTCTTGCTGTGCACAGCACTGAATGTATTTCCAGTTTATAAAACTTATTCATGTAGTTTTTCTCTTATGTTAATTACAGTAATCCGACACTAAGGGGACAGACAGGTTCTTTTAGGGATCCTTGTCAGAATGATGACAGCACTAAATTGTAGTTACAATTAAAGCTTTATTTTCTTAACAGAATAGTATGATTAGTATAGCACAGAATTTATAATCAGAATAGCACAGGATTTCTATAAGCAGAATCAGTGTACTACAATTTTATAAGAGCACTGCTTAGCTTATGGTTTCTAATCACCTGGACCCTCTGCAGATCGGGTCAAATCTTAATACTTGGTTTGCTGTATCAAAAAAACAATCATGATCTAGACTCAAAAACATATAAAAGAATACAAGTCACTCAGTCCCTGGAGGAAGCAGACGACAGTGGAGGCATCCCTCACCACTGGGGGTCATGGTCTCACTGTCCAGCAGCAGTTCTGGTCCAAGTTCCCCCTTAGGACTTGTAACTGCTTGATTTAATGAACAAATGTTTGGGTGCTGTTACATGTCCCCATTCTTTGGTGGGGTCATCAACACCACCAGGTTGCCTGGGACCTTCCAGGCTGGTAAGGAGGGGAATAGTCAGCCTGGCACCTAGGAACCTTGAGGCTGGTAGGGAGGGGAGGAGATAAATCTGTTTGGTTTGTCTGCTTGGTGCACAGGACCTTCAGGGCCTGATAATGAGGGGAAACGGGACTAATAAGTGACCAGCTCAGCTGCAAAGAATGACTGTTTGCCTTATATAATGGCGTTAGTTATGCTAACCACATTACCAGGGGTCTGATTGTATCAGGTGGATCTGCATTACAGACCTGCCCTGGGGTGGCTGTCAGCAATTGTCTCCAGACTGTTTGTCCCAGCAAAAAGTCCCCTTGCCATTGTCAGGATCTGTGTCTCATCGCCCACAAAACTGCATCAGGTCCACAGGGTACCTGAGAGCCTGGGGAGCAGAATTCATAGCATATGATCTGTGAATCACTTGTTGATATACAGCATCTGAAGTACAGAACTGTGATGGCTCACATGAATGTGGAAATAAGGTGTTTGTCTATGTTTGCTACCTGCAAAACAGATTGGTTCATTTTTGCCTTATTTTTACTGTGCAAAGGCTATGCCTTTGTCCATTCTTCAGTTTCCTTATGTTTCTATATAAGCCCTTCTGTTTTTTTAAAAAAAACTTTTCCAGTATAAAACCAAACGTGAAAAAGTTGAAGGTACAACTGGCTTGGATAAAAATAGCTCTTCATTTACAGAAGAAACTGTTACAACTGCTACAACAGCAGAGGCTTCAGAGGTGAGACCTTTATTGTTGTATTCCTTCATAAGATACGAAGTGGGGAGAAAGAACACAGAATAAATTTGGTTCAGTTGATGTGGTTAGTGGTTGAGAAAAGGAAGGAAATGGTACATAGATAGATTTTATCAAGCTAAACTTAGTAGCTAAATGCTAGAGGTGATTATGAGGATCTTCAAGTAGGTTTAAGAACACCAGAGGACTCCACTGGTAATTAAGCAGTCCAAAGATAATAGATGATGTGAGAAAATAATCCATTCATATACTCGATTAAATGCATATGCTAATAAGCCATCAATTTGCTGACAAATTAAAGAAAACAGTCACTTCGGAAAGGCTAGATGTATATCAGCACAAGATGTTTGAGCAGCAATGAGGTAACTGTAAGCACTGCAAAAAGAAAAGAATGGAAAATTATAATAAAAACTTCTTAATGGAAAACAAAACAATGGAAGGCATTTATTAATTCATAGTTTGTTACTCTGCAAAAAAAAATGCAAAGAGACAAAAGTGAAGAAGCGGCATAACATGCCACTGATTAAAGGTGTGGAAAGCTTATGGATGTTGGTGGTTTATAAGGCCTAGAATTACACTGGAGGAGAGGGAGAAAGGAATTTAATAGAATATGAACACAGAACTATTAACATTACCAAATCAATACACATTTTATTATACTCCTTCCAAATTTCATCTCATAGTAATGAGAGCATGGGAATATGAGCTATATGAAAAGACATGAATTAAATCCTGCACCCTTTCCTTCGTATGTTCATACTGCACAAACACAGAGGAATGTGTGAATACCTACCTATTTAGTTGGATTTTTATGTTATGTGCATCCAATTTTGCTATAAATTATGCAATTTCACTGATTTCAGCTGAACAACAGATTTTAAAATTGGGGCAAAATTGGACACCATTGCCTCAGTTCTTACACAGTACGCTATTTATCTTAAATCCAGACACAAACCCTCGAGTTGCTCAGAAACAACCACAAGGATTCTACATCATCTGTGTTTTGTTCTTCACTGTAGGGAGTAAGTCTTGAGTATATTGGAGGCATGACTGCAGATACCTACAGCTTGCCATAGTTTGTGTCAGAAGTCTATAGAAAGGGCAACATATGTTAAGGGCTGCTTTATACCCTGGTAGGGTTTGGGCAGATCCTTGCATAGCTTTAAAATACAAAGCTTTCAAAGACAATTTAGTTCTACCTTCATTCCTGAACTTACCCACTTGGCACTGCCGGAACAGGAATAGAGTGACTAGGGAAGAGCTCTCTGTCTTTTCAAAGAAAGATCTAAATGTGTTTTCATTTTAGAACTCTTCGAAGTAAATTTTACGTTTTCAGATAGTAACTTTTTTCTCTTGAATCTAATCTATAGAACAAAACCCAAGAATACAAAATCGTGGGCATGTATTCGAACGGCATCAACGTGTTGGGGTTGATCGTCTTTTGTCTTGTGTTTGGAATGGTTATTGGGAAAATGGGAGAGAAAGGACAAGTGCTGGTGGATTTTTTCAATGCACTGAATGAAGCTACAATGAGAATAGTTCAGATAATCATGTGGTAAGTCCAAGGACATACTGGAGTTTTCTAACAACTACTTTAAGTGGGTTTTGCCATTGAAGAGGTAGGAGCAAACTCAGACTTCACGCTTGCTTTTGTATAGGGCTTTACAGCAAACAACTTTAAAAGAAAGGCTGGTAAGAAGTTTCCTTTCTACAGAATTTGATCCTTTTGAGGAAACTAGAAACAGGGATTCCACTTAATATACTAAAGAAACGGTCCTATTGGTACACAAGGAACCTGAGTTTCTCAGACATTCTTGTTAGCGCTTTGTATCAAACCAGTACAACTGCACTAGTGATTTGAGGACTGTTAGAAGCATTACCACACACATGGCCTGCTCAGTCTTGAACACTATTCCCTGATAGATGTTATGTTCACAGGATAGCTGTCCTTGGAGCTAAGTTCATTTAGAAATATATATTACTATACAAGCCACAGCACGGACCAAAATCCCAAATGGTATGCAAAATATAACTTAATATGATGTACCATCTGCTAATAAGTTTTGTGAGACAACATTCTCACAATATTCTCTCATAATATTCTCAGACAAGAAAAACAATTTTAAAATGTAGCAAATCATCTGATAGTGTTTGGTTGGACTTCACAGCTATTCACAGAGCTTTTGTCCACGCAGATCACAATTACAGGACCAGGACTATAAGCACACACAATCCTTTCCAGACTCCTTGTGCCATTTACTGCAATACTCTGCTCATATCCACATATTTTACACAAACAGTAGCTTATCAAATCTGTCCCCTCCATTGATTTTTCTTCCACCCAGCACACTGAAATGCCTGTAAAACAGTAAATCTGTCCACAGTTTAGTTGCACACTTCTTGCTGCCTTTAAAGAAACGTAAATTAGTTTCTGCAGCTTGTCCTGTGCTAGGCAGCTGATTGAGACCCCAGCTGAGGTACAGCCCCATGAAATAGCCTGCCTCACTCTGCAGCAAATTACTGCTAACGAGACCTGAGAGTTAGCACGTCACAAATGCAGGATCCTACCCATAAGCTGACTATCCATTTTCTTGCATAGGCCTGAAGTTGTGGCTACAGGTTCCCTGTGTTTCTACAGATGTGGGAGCTGTTGTATTGAATACGGTAAAGTTTGATGCTGGCAGTGTGAGGAATTAATTCTGCTTTCATCGGGTTCAGGACTCGGAAGTAGGAGTCCCTGCATTGTGTGGGGACAGGGTACTATTTTATCTGTGAGATAGCATGCGCACACACATTTTATAAATTTATGTTTTTAAATTGATACATTTTGCATATTTGTAAATTCATAAATTAATTTATACTACTCAAAGCTCTGAAGTAGCAACTAGTCTTTGTGACAGCCTGCTCTCTGGCACCAAAAGGAATGCAGTGGAGCTGGTGCTAGCGTAAGTCCTGATTTTTGCCTTGAATTTTCTATATGCGATAGCCCATGCAGCTATTCATGACTGTAAAGCATGGCCTTGTGTAAGTTTGCTGGGGAATGGGGACCCCTCCACTGAGCAACACACTGATGTCTGTACTGTCCCAACATACTGAAATCACTCGTATTCTGTGCAAGTGGCTCACATACAGCCCCCGGCGCTGCAGGGCAGCTGCTGCAAGCACAGGAGACCTTTGCCATCTGTGTGTGGTTGCAGAATGCACAGATACTGGTCTCAGCCCTGCAGACTTCCGCCTCCAAGAAAGTTTATGGCTCTGCATAAACTTTTGCTGCAGCAGGTCAAAGCCCACATCCCTTCCCAGCTTCTGTGTATTCTGTGACACTGGGTCATGCAGTACTTGTTAGACTATGCATAGGGTTACATTTACTCTCGTTTTTCTAATCTTTTTTCATCACCTCTAATGTAGTCTTGCTGCAAGTGAATAGTTAGTTGTATAATAGAATATTAAAAAAAAGTCAGTTGTGTAATAGAATATGAAAAAGGAATCTTCCATCTGTTGTAAAAAGTTACACTGTGTGAGAAATTATTCCGTGGTGAGCACGCAATATTTCTGCGAATGTATTTTTGATTGCTTTATTTTTGCTTTCTAGGTATATGCCAATCGGTATCATGTTTTTAATTGCTGGGAAGATAATAGAAGTTGAGGACTGGGAAATCTTTCGTAAACTGGGTCTTTATATGGCTACGGTACTAAGTGGGTATGTCATTTCTTAAAGATGAAGTTAAGTGTGTGCAGTTTTTAGAGCTCAGTTGATTACAACTCGGTTATTCAAAACACCCAGCCTCTTGTCAGAGGCAAAAGTTCTTGTCAGTGAAAATTATGTGAGGACGTTTTGAATGCATGTTTTGCTGAATGCATGTTTTGTTTTAAAAAGTCAATGCCTTGCATTCTAAAAGAAAAAAAAAGCAAAGGCTGTTCTTGTATTTGTTGTTTCATCTTCTCAGCTTGGTGCTGAAACAGATAACATAATTGTATTTTTGAGAGTAGTAATGCTTCTGTTAGATACTAGAAGAAGTTGGAAAAGGGTGAGGTTGTGAACTATGGCTTATTGGGGGTTGGCAGCCTATTGAAAATGCACAAATATCTGGATTAAGTTGGGTACCTCTGTGGGACTTGTGAGCCCAAGGTGTACCAGCATGGGCCCAGCTCCACTGCCCCACACAAATGCATAGTAAGTGCAGTGCACTATAAATGATGCCAAAGAGGAAACTGATCCCTTCCCACCTCAGTGCACAGCAGGCAGCTGGCATCAAGAGAAGCCCTGGGGTTTGCAATGTTTGTTAGTTACTCCTTCAAGGCAAAGGTAGCAGGTGAAGCTGCAAAAGCAGCAGTTGCTATCTGAATAACTTAGCCAAGCATCAAAACATTTTTTTTTTATTCTTGTTCTAGACCCTTGGCTGTATAGAACAGTCTGGGGTGGAGGAGGTTACACCCGCACAACGTGGAGCCTTGGAAGGGCCAACTTAACTGCTCCAAGTGATATAGGTTATAATACTAGATCATTATTTATTTCTGAAGACTATCCTACAAAGAACCCTTTTGATAGATATATGGATATTACAGTCCCAGCAAGTTAAATGCATTTAAATTTCTATTTCCAATTCAGCGAAGCATAACTTCTAGGCTGTCTTGGTTCATTGCCTTAGCATCCACTCTATAATTCCTTCAGTATACTAAGGATTTATTCATGTTTCGTCTAGAGGCTCGATCCAAAGTTGTTCAAGAGCTTCTTTCCCCCCTTTATGCATGCTATTTTTCAAATGTCATTTACATGCTTTCTGACAACCAAGCAGAGAGAAGGGTAATAGATTAGCCTTAAATGCAAACATCTCTATAAATAGTCGAGATAAATAGTCAAGAAGGATATCTTTTTTTTTTTGCATTAATCTTTGCTAGATAATCATATTTATTTCAAAGTTGTTTTGTTTTATGCATAAGTCACTATGTTTGGACTAGATGTTCAAAAATAATTTGAGATATAATGACTTTCCAAGTAAAAAGTGCAGCTCCAGAAATAACACTGAATCATGACTTTTTCAAAATGTTGCAAACATGAGTGTAAATTATGTTTGTCTAATGCATAATGCAATTTTTTGTAAGTTTCCATTTAGACTTGGAAAAGACATCTTTTCAAAGGATGCAAAAGTTGATGTTTACCAAGGGACTGTAAATCAAGAGACTAATATTTTCAATATAAATTATAAATGAGACTATGGCCACAAGTTAGGTAAAACTCATTTATAGAATGACACTGTATCACTTCTGCAGGTTTTGTATGTTATTAACTCCAATTAGCTCAGAGGAGGAATAAGTTGGATGGGTTATTACTGCCCTTAGACTTCAGTTTTAGATCTGATAGCAAGTTTTATGACTGTTTACCTATTAACGGTTACTGTGTGTACTGTGACAGAGCGCATCTTCCTTAAGATGTGTGTGAAGACACAGTGCCTTCTCCAGAGTACTTTGATTGCAAAGTAAACTACCACCGCATATAGTCTCCCATCTAGCTGGTAGCCAAGGGCTAACAGCAGTACATTCTCTGCAAAACTGACCATCACGGAGGGCATGTTGTCATCAGATCACAGGAGCAAAGATGACAATGTACACACAAGGCTATAGGCTGCAGGGAAGAAGTGCTTGTTCTACAGTCTGCAAGAATACCCTTTTTTCCCCACCTCTCAGCAAATAGAAGTTGTACTGTTTCTGTGTTTTGGTTTCTTAAACACTGCTGTTTCCACCATCTTTTTGTTTTTCATCCTTATTTGCTTGACCTTGTCTGCTTGCAGTGTGTTCTGTTCATCAGCGTCTTCTGTAGCTGTCTATCATTCTCCCTTTAAGCTTGATCCTGAGAATTACAGGTTATCTTAAACATATTTCTTGTATTCCCTATCAAGAAAAATGTGCAAGAGCATGAGAGCTGGTGTATCTTATCCTCCTCTTCCTTTCCTTTAACTTTCCTCTCCAGCTCATCTTCTATCTCACCTTCTTCCCAGCTTGATTATTCATGACCTTTCACATTCTCAGTCCTACCAGTTCTCATCCAGCATTGTCTGCAGCACGTCTCAGTCTTTATGTCTCATTCAGGTCACCATGAGGGAGCAGACTTCCCTCAGTGCCTCTGCTCCAATTGGCCACTAAATATCTTCAGCCTGTCACTTTTAATGGTGTCAGTGTCAGGATAAGGACATGTTAGCAGTCACAGAGGAGGAAAATCAAAATAGGAGGCATAATACAAGTGCCAAAGGACTCACGGCCTGAGGTGGAAAAAAAAAACAGGAAGCTGCAGCCAGCAGACTCTCTCTTGCCTGTACCTTTGTCTCTTCTGAAAGCAGCAAGGCAGCTGCATCTCTGGACACTGTAAGGAATGCCAGTTTGGAATTCTGAGGGACAAGAATCTTCCTATCTTAGAATTGAGCACCATTGGAATTTCTTTTTTCAGTTCCTAATGATGATTTTTGGTGTAATTTTTGCTACTTGCTGTGAAATGCATTTTATGCATGAAAATAAGTATTACTTTGAATTTGTTTCATGAAAATCAGTAGTAGCAAAGCAGATATGCACAAATACTTCATTTTGGATAATGCCCCATTCATGCTGCCACTAAAAAAGTGCAGATCTAAATTTTTCAAAATAACTATTTGGAAGTCAGTATGCTTCTAGGCGTAGACATACTTGAAATGTTTATTCTCATCAACATTTTGTTAAGACACCCAACAATACCTGTACCACTTTACTTTTTTTTTCTATATGTTCTGCAGAATTCAGTTTGTTCTCAGGCACCATTATATAAATTGTTAGGTTTCTTTCTAGATTTCTTTACAAAATTTTATCAATACATGTTGTATGCTGTTACTTACATTTCACTAAATAAATCACTTGTTCACATACAGAGTGAAAACTTTAATGGCTGTTGCTTTTCAAAAGATAATTTTTCCAAGGAAACAAATAGTTAGATTTTGTGGGTGATTTGTGGTGCTGTTGTGGATTTTTGTACTGTGGCCACTATTCTCTTAATTGGCTATTTTTGGGAGAACAAATAGTACCATGTTTTATCGCTATCTTTATCAGCTGCTTTGAAATCATAAAGCACTATTACAACACAGTAATGTTTGCAAGAACATCTTGTGAGGACAGAATAAAAATCCCAAGGCCATACATGACAACAGTTCTGGGCTTTATGTTTCCAGGCTATGATAATTTCTTTTCACAAGAAGCTGATGCTGCTATAATTACTTGTGACCTTGGAACATAGGAAATATTTCCCAGACCCTTCTTGCATATTTTATTTCAAATATACTCACAGCAGGCTGTTTACCTCTAATCTTAA
This sequence comes from Anarhynchus alexandrinus, assembly GCA_008711295.1. NCBI lineage: Eukaryota > Metazoa > Chordata > Aves > Charadriiformes > Charadriidae > Anarhynchus > Anarhynchus alexandrinus. Next base: position 91,884 of record VUYV01000017.1, on the reverse strand, counting down.
TGCCCACAAAGCTCTGCATTCATATGGATTCAGGGTTAATGCATAATGCTCAAAATTAATCCACAAGTTGAAGGATGAATTTGTCCCTGAGACCCACCCAAATATCCAGGCAAATACACCTGAGCAGCTAAAGTCAAGAGGACAATTTGATCTTTTGCATGCCAACACACTTAATTTTAAAAAGTAATAGTTTCAAAAGACAGTATTTCAACATCTTACAACATTAAAGTGGCAAGACTACATACATCTCATTTGTACAGTCTGAAATACCTCACTACATTTTCATTTTGGACCTAAGCTTATACAGTTTTCCACAAAGTAAGTGTGGATTTTTTTATAGGATCATTTTTAAAGTTCCTGCAGAAAGTTGTGGGCTTCATCTGTCCCTGACTTGGAACCATATTTACCTTTCATTGTAAAAGATATTCTATAATAAAGGCTGATAAACTTAGAAAAATTATTTGGTTTGTTTTTCTGATTTGTCTCTAGTCTGCATTGTAAGGATCTGGCAGGGGAGTGGAGTGTTTTACCATATTTCATGACATCCTCTGCATATCAGTTTAAATATTATTTATTACCTTAGTTTTCTCATCTTCATGAGTTTAAAATTATTTCCTATATATCAGTTAATTCTTGTTCTACTTTGGAAAGAGAAGCAATTAATAATCTCTATCTCCCTTCCAAAAGAAAGTGTAGAAGAACATTAGCCTGCATTTTTTAATGTGGCGTACTCTGTATATTTTGAACATGTGTCACTAAAGTCACCTTTAGTGTTTTCATAAATGTACTTGAGGACAGAAATAGATACCTATTATCACCATCTTATTTAAACAAGGCATTGAGATGAATCCATTTGTTCAACTGGTCCATTTTATTTTGCAGACTTGCAATCCATTCCACTATAATTCTGCCACTGATCTACTTAATAATAGTAAGGAAAAATCCTTTTCGGTTTGCCATGGGGATGGCTCAGGCACTTCTGACAGCCCTCATGATTTCTTCCAGGTAAACAAAAGAAACATTTATTTTCTGTAATGTTCTTACTAGTAATTGCGTTGTTTGTGCTCTGATTTGATTGCTACTTTGTTACATACCCTGATTTCACCTGGACAATTCTAAATCCCCAGGAAGCTGAAACATTACTTTCATCATTATTTCTGTAGTACCCAAAGCGACACTATAGATTGCACTGGCCTTACACCAAATGAGAGTCTGCCCCTCCCAGGAGGAGACAGTTCCTTGCCGTTCAGCTCATTAGTCACAGACTTGCTAGAGTTTAAGCTGTTGCACTGTTTCTGTGACTACATACATCATGATGATTTTACCCTGTAATTTTGAGGATAACTTAGACTTTGTTATTTCTTCCCATAATTAGAAGAGATAACAAAAGTTACTTTGCTATAAAACCCATTGGAGGCCTTCCTGCCTGCCTTAGATCTCCAATTGAGTCTTAGACCAGATGAGGCTCTGAGGAAAAGGAAAGGTAAGGGAAATGGTGTGCTGTTGCCTGCACTTACTTTGTGTGTTTATCTGTGTGCCAGTTCAGCAACTTTGCCTGTCACCTTCCGCTGTGCAGAAGAAAAAAACTTAATCGACAAAAGAATTACCAGGTTTGTTCTTCCAGTTGGAGCTACCATCAACATGGACGGTACAGCTCTTTACGAAGCAGTAGCAGCTGTATTTATTGCACAACTGAATGACTTAGAACTGGATATTGGCCAAGTAGTTACCATTAGGTAAGACTAAATGCATCACATGCATTTTGTTGGAAGTGTTTTTCTTAATGAATGGTACATTAACTTTGGATGACCCCCTTGGGAAAGCTGAAACTTATCATTCATAGCACAAGTAACAGAAACATTCTCACTTCTTGGTCCAAGGCATTGCCTATGCAACCTGATGAGGAGGTGGGATGGGCCAGGACATGCTACGAAGGGCTAAAAGATGATTAGGGGATTAGAACATCTCTCATATGAGGAAAGGCTTAGAGACTTGGGTCTCTTTAGTCTAGAGAAAAGAAGATTGAGGGGGGATCTTATTAACGCTTATAGATACTTAAAAGGAGGATGCCAGGGGGATGGGAGCAGTCTTTTTTCAGTGGTGCCCAGTGATAGGACGAGGGGTAATCGGGCACAAGCTTGAACATAGGAAGTTCCATCTTAACATGAGGAGGAACTTCTTTACCTTGAGGGTAGTGGAGCACTGGAACAGGTTGCCCAGAGAGGTTGTGGAGTCTCCCACTCTGGAGACATTCAAAACCCGCCTGGACGCTGTCCTGTGCAACCTGTTGTAGGTTACCCTGCTCTGGCAAGGGGGGGTTGGACTAGATGATCTCCAGAGGTCCCTTCCAACCCTGACTGTTCTGTGATTCTGTGATTCTATGCAGCTGGTATGGAGCATCGTTCTGGAAATTGCTGTTATTCTTCCACTGCAAACACTTGCAAAACCAACTTGGCCTTTACCTCTGATCTGTTCAGTTTGTGTGTTCATCATGCGTTGCCTGTTATTCTGCAGTGCAGCCAGTATCTATACATGAGCTGTCCCATTAACTTGTCACCAGACTTTGAGTAGATACTATTCAAGAGGAAAACTGGAACATTTGGGCTTCTTTCCTACAGTGAAATAAGCCTATCTGTGCCAGAAAATAGAGTTTCTGTGAACAACGTGTATTCTGAATGCCTTTTCTGGGCTTATTTGGGATTTAGTGTAACAGCTACAGCAGCCAGCATCGGGGCTGCAGGCGTCCCCCAAGCCGGACTCGTCACCATGGTGATTGTACTGAGCGCTGTTGGCCTTCCTGCCGAAGATGTTACTCTGATCATTGCAGTTGACTGGCTTCTGTAAGTTTAAGGCACTTGATATTTAATTTTTTCTCCTTCTTTTTTAATGTTTACCTAAGTTGTGTTGGAACATGTGGGTCTGAGAGAGAAAGCAACAAAATCATTTAGGACCGTTGCAGGAATTAGATAAAGATTCTTCTTATGGCCAGGCTTGTTGAATATAGAGTTGAATGCAGTAGAGCCTTTAATTCTGTGAGAAATTTTACTGCATGGGATGGCAGTGAATAGCCTCATATCCAGAGGTGCTATCAACCTTAAAAGAGTGGTCACAGCATTAATAATACTCAGGAAAGACAAATTTGACAGTACCAAGGGGTGCCTGTGGAGCGTCTCAGCTGCCACCATATTATGCTAAATTCATGCACCGTTTATAAAAATGGAATGCAGCCACAAGCAGAACATCTCAGCTGATTTCCACAGAGCACATAAAATCCATACACTGGTGAAGAGGGAGCAGAGCGCAACATGAACTAAGCAAAGCAGGTCCTTGACTCCCCATGCACACAAGTGGTGGGCTGGACATGGGTCTGTGCTGCCAGCATTACTTTGCTGGGGCTGTTCTTCGCTGAGACTTTCTCAAAGACCCAACCCCTTGATCAACAAGCCCACACATGCAAACTCAGGAAGTATTCCTTATGCCTGATCCCAACCATCTCACCTCAGAGCACATCAAAACCCGTCAGCCCCATTAAGCAGCTCTTTCTGGAGAGAAACGTTTTTACCAGAAATCTTTCACTAGGAAAGAGATAACAGGATTCACAGGCTAAGGAGTACAACTTTAGTTTGTAATACATTTTTTTTTGCCTCCTAAATCATGCAGGCTTTAGTGCATAGACCAAGGTCTTGTTCACCTGCAGTAACTCAGCATGGATGGTATTTTGTTGGTATCAATGCAGAGATCTTAATTATTTCATAGTCTCTGCATGTCTTCTTCTTAGGCTCATATTTACATGCAAGGTAAATGCACTCCTGTTCCTCCCCCATCCTTTCTAATCATTTTCTTGAAGGATTTCTGGCAGCAACCTATGTATTTCATGGATATATATTATTTATTTGATTATATAACTTAGTTTTGCAGGCTGTAGAGAGAAATTTCAGTCTCCAGAAAACCAGGGCTGTTGAATGGATCCAAGAATTAATACAATTTCTGTACAAGCATAATTGCTCCAGACCAAACAGCTCCAGCCACAAGTACATTCTCCCCATCAACTCTCTGCAACAGGGTCTAATAGGTTTGTTTGCTGTGCTCCACAATCATTTCATTTTCTCCAGCTCTCCTCTCTTCTCAGTGGACATTTAGTTCTGTTAAGGGTGGTGAAGATCAGTGCAAACCACTGGCTCAGAGCAGGTATCTAAAGAAGGGTGTAAGAACAGAACAAACGTATATTGGTTCTTTTCCCAAAGTACACTCCTAGCCTCCTGCAAATTGCAGCTTACAGAGTTCCTGAGGTAGAGGAGGTTTTTGTTTGAACAGTTCTCAAAAGATTTCTTCTTCTTCTGTGAATGCCTTATTGCTTTTGGGACCCATACAAACTTTTAGATTTCCACAAGTCCTGTGGAGAGGAATTCCACAACCTAACAATGTGTTGCACAGAGACATATTTAATTTTGTTTGTTTTAATCTACTTCCTAATCATTTTATTCCATGCCCTCTTAATTCTTTTGTGGGAGTGAGAGAGAAAGAGAACAGTAATTCCTTATTTCTCATAGTAATCATAGTTTTATGGATCTGATCTTGTCTCCACTTTGAAAGTCCACAATTTATGTGATTCTTAGGCACAATATGAACACATGGAAGCTACCTGTTCCACCATGAAACAGATAATTCAAGCTGCTTCTGGTTCTAATTGAGATATTTTTCAGATTAAGGTGTCTTGCTCTGTAAAGCAAATTAAAGATTAATTTCATGTACCAGGGATCATTGCCAGTGTATTTTGCACCTCAGCAGATGGAATGCACATCATGATGCCACGTAGATTATTAACACTTTCACCTTTTGTACTTACTGCCTAAAATGTATTATTTTGCAACCTGCTAGTGGCTCATTAACAACCCTCTAGTTAATTCTGAACTTACGAAGATTTTATTACATAGGCTTGAGGAGTACGTCCATGTTTTTAATGAAGAATAAAAAAAATTTTGAGAAGGATTGTGAAAGATGAGTTTCCAGTGCTGTTGATCGCCTCGCTTGTCACTCTGATCCTACCAGAATTTTCCTTTACCCCTCTTTCTTCCTGTCCCTACCGTATATTTCCTATCCACCTGGAGAACACATGGACACTTTTTAGCACTGGATTTAACAGTTGTAGTAGAAGAATATGTGTATGAGACATGTTGATTCACTTCACTATTGTTTTTGCAGTCCCTCTATTTGTGAATATATCCACCTCAACATCTCTGCACAGACAGAGCAACTTGTTCTGCCACAAAGCCCTTACAGTGCTGTGTAGCTGAAAAGAAAAACAGGGAAGCATGACCTTCTACTGTCCCTACCTTACTTCCATGCCAATTTTCAAACTTTGCTATATTACATGGTTTTGTTGCTCCTCTGCCAAGTAGTGGCAAATTTTTAAGGCCTGCAAATCACATTTCTGTTGGGAGAAAAATCAACAGTACAGAAGTATCATATTCCTTTGACTTGTTTAGTACAACTTTGTACTTCAGCCCTTTACAGAGGAGAAGCTAACAGAAGATAGCCTTTCCCATTTCCAGGGTTTGGGCCAATATACTGAAGACACTGGGCTGGGCGCTCCTCTGGCTGAGGAAATGACCGTTAGAAAGACAAAAGGCACAATGCAGACTGTTCTGCTGCACCCCACAATCTCTCCTCCCGACAAAAGCAGTCTCGTCACAAAGAGAACCAGCTGCGTAGCATACTTCAGGGCCTGAGAAGTGATCCCTACATTTTGTAAGGCTGTGCACAGCAGTATGATTACTGCTCTAACAGACTAGTGATGTGACTTGCAGTCTTACACACTCTGTACAAAGTAATTTGTCATGAAGGCGACTCCAGGTTTCTTTAAATACATGTGGGGAAAATTCTGTTTCTTGTTCTACAAGATACTTTTCTTTTAATTGCAGAATTACCCAGAATCTACACTGGGGAAAAAAAAGCTACTCTAGCAAATGCAGAGCTGCTTACTTTTAGTAAAAGGGTATTCTAAGTAACATACAGAATGGTTTATCTGACAACATTTTTATTCCATAGGGATCGATTCAGAACAATGGTGAATGTCTTGGGAGATGCCTTTGGCACAGGGATAGTGGAGAAGCTCTCTAAAAAGGAGTTGGAGCAGATGGATGTCACCTCTGAAGTCAACATAGTCAATCCTTTTGCCTTGGAAACAGCAATACTTGATAACGATGAAACAGAGACCAAGAAATCGTACGTCAACGGAGGCTTTGCTGTAGATAAGTCTGACACCATATCCTTCACGCAGACATCTCAATTCTAAAGTCAGTAGCTTTCAGGTAAAACAGCAGCCATATACAATGTCTCAAAAAGCTTAAAGGATAATTGAGAATGAATTACATCTCACATGCATTTGATTTACTACATAGACTCTGATTCTCCTTACCAGTTCTGCCCCCTTCTCATCATCTCTCCCAACAATTTGAACTCACCACTTTTAGTCCTTGCTGATAGGTTAAAGAAAAAGACAGTTGTAAAATACTTTTTTTTTTTTTTCTCAAGTGTATACACTATTGCTGAGGCTATGAAATGCCTCTGGAATTAGCATGCTCATAAATGGGGATCTTAGCTGGGACAGCCAAACGTGTTTTACTCAGGAGTAGCACAGCATTCCACATCTTACCCACATTACAAAGCACCTGTATGAAATCCCTTTTAACATCCTTGCCTTCTAAACAGATTGCACTGTACTTGACACCTACTGTAACTTAATCACGTGCCAAAATACTCATTTTTGCAGCTGAGGGGATACTACTTGGGTGCTTCAGGAAGGAGCAGACCAGAAAGGCCTTGTAATAAGTATTTTAATGTGAACAGGGTTTCATTTTTCTTTAATTATGAAAAAATTGGGCTTGGAAGAATTTCCAGTGCTCATGTAGCTAGATTTCCCCATGCTTTCCATGTGAATGCCAGCTGCTGGGATTGGCCTTCAGATGTGAAATAAATTGCTGTGTGTTTGCTCTTCTGGCATTTGAAGAGTTTTTGTAGTGGTACTTCATCAAGTTAGGTCCACTTTGATGGCCTCCTAGTACATTTCCATCAGAAGCAGAAATAAGTTTGGTTACTGTTGGTCACTTTTGAACCAAATATTAATCAGCCCAAAAGTAGGTGAAGGTCATGAAGGTGAAAATAGACTATATAGCAACGCATAGTGTAAATTATAAACCTTTCCTCCTTGGAATAAAAACAGATAAAATATCAAGAATGTAGAAGGCATACCTTTTCCTAGAGAGAAGTCACGGTCACTGAGCGTTTTACACAGGCTGGTTGGTTTTTTTGCTCCTTGGTTTAGTTTTCCAGCTGAACACACAAGTTTGTAGCTGCAACACTAATACAGTGCCAACATATCAGCTAAACTGTATCTTATGAAGCATTTCTGGACCCAGAAAGTCATGTGTTCATATGGCTTGATATAGGATTAGAAGCACCAAGAACTTCCTCATAAGAAATTTCCATTTTCTAAAACATTTTATACGAGATTTCCATGGTGCAAAAATCACTCTCAAGGGAGGAGTTGCTGTAACAAATTTTTTTGCCTTGCACATTAAAGTCATTAGCCATTTTATATGTAAAGTAAACTGAAATTCATATACAGTTCTTTGTTTGTAAATAAGCTTGTGGTAAACCTAAAATTGCACTCATATGCTAACAAAAAAACCTTCAAGTTCCTGCAGTGTTATATATTCGATTCAATCCTACACTTTTGTATTTAAATAAACCAGAAGCGTGCCAAAGAGAACTGATGAAGAAAAGAAGAAAATATTTACTGTAGGTTTTGATAAATTGCACCTTAAATCAACAAGTCAATGAGACATAATACTGTATTTAAATTAAACATTATAAACTATATGGAAGTGTTAATCTAAGTATCAGTATGTTTATGCAAAATAAGTAAGACTGAGTAAAGTCGTCTTTTACCTGTGCAGAAATAGTGTGAGACAGTCTCTATTTGTACAGCTTTGCTTATGGGAGGAAAAAACGCACCAGTTTCCACAACTACACTTTGTCTTGTCTTTGCTTTTTTAAGTCACCCTTTTGTGATCAACCCATTATGTAGTCACCCTGTTATGACGTACTGTGAACAGTGTTCCTAATGTGTTCTAAATAAATAATTTCTCTCTTTACTCTTGTTTTACGCTGCTGTCCTCTCCTCACTGTAGAATATTGAGTTCCTTCAGCTATAGCAAGAAAAACAAAACTGGTTTAATTTAGGATTTATGTTATCTTCACTAGTAACTCCACTGTAGCTTTGGCAAGAATTACTCTCTTCCAATAAAATAAATGCTTAAGAGCACAGTGCTGAGATTGCAAGGAAACCCCTTAACTATGGATGATCTGGGTTGGGAGTATACTAGTGAACACACACAAAGCAGGGGATTATTTATTTATTATTTATTTAGATGGATCAGATTCAACGAAGCAGGGGTTGATGGTGCTGATTTGCCATCTATTCACCACCAAGAGACCAAACCATATATTGAGTCATAGAATCATAGAATGGTTTAGGTTGGAAAGGACCTTGAAGATCATCGAGTTCCAACCCCCTTGCCATGGGCAGGGACACCTCCCACTAGACCAGGTTGCTCAAAGCCCCATCCAACCTGGCCTTGAACACTTCCACGGATGGGGCCTCCACAACTTCCCTGGGCAACCTGTTCCAGTGCCTCACCACCCTCAGAGTGAAAATTTTTTTCCTAATCTCTATTCTACACCTACCCTCTCTCAGTTTAAAACCGTTACCCCTCATTCTATCACTACACTCCCTCATAAAAAGTCCCTCTCCATCTTTCCTGTAAGCTCCCTTTAAATTCTGCTGCTCTAAGGTCTCCCCAGGGCCTTCTCTTCTCCAGACTGAACAGCCCCAACTCTCTCAGCCTCTCCTCATAGGAGAGGTGCTCCAGCCCTCGGATCACCTTTGTGGCCCTCCTCTGCACCCGCTCCAACAGGTCCATGTCCTTCTTATGTTGTGGGCTCCAGAGCTGGACACGGTACTCCAGGTGGGGTCTCACGAGAGTGGAGTAGAGGGGCAGAATCACCTCCTTTGACCTGCTGGCTACACTTCTTTTGATGCAGCCCAGGATATGGTTGGCTTTCTCGGCTGCGAGCGCATATTGCCAGCTCGTGTTGGTTTTCTCATCAATCAGCACCCCCAAGTCCTTCTCCTCAGGGCTGCTCTCAATCCATTCTCCATCGAGCCTGTATTTGTGCTTGGGATTGCCCGGACCCACATGTAGGACCTTGCACTTGGCCTTGTGGAACTGCATGAGGTTGGCTTGGGCCCACCACTCCAGCCTGTCCAGATCCCTCTGGATGGCATCCCTCCCCTCCAGCATGTCTACCTCGCCACACAGCTTGGTGTCATCAGCAGACTTGCTGAGGGTGCACTTCATCCCACTGTCCATGTCACCAGCAAAGATGTTAAACAGCACCGGTCCCAGTACCAGCCCCTGAGGAATACCACTTGTCACTGCTCACCACTTGAACATGGAGACATTGACCACAAGTCTTTGAGCGCAACCATCCAGCCAGTTCCTTATCCACCAAGTGGTCCATTGGTCAAATCCATGTCTCTTCAATTTAGAGACCATGATATCATGCAGGACACTGTCCAACGCTTTGCACAAGTCCAGACAGATGACATCTGTTGCTCTCCCCTTATCCACCAATGCTGTAACATGTCATAGAAGGCCACCAAATTTGTCAGGCATAACTTGCCCTTGATGAGGCCATGTTGGCTGTCACCAATCACCTTATTTTCCATGTGCCTTAGCAGAGTTTCCAGGAGGATCTGCTCCATGATCTTGCCAAGCACAGAGGTGAGACTGACTGGCCTGTAGTTCCCCGGGTCTTCTTTCTTACCCTTTTTAAAAAGGGGGGCTATGTTTCCCCTTTTCCAGTCAGTGGGAACTTCACCAGACTGCCATGACTTCTCGGATATGATGGATAGTGGCTTAGCAACTTCATCCGCCAGTTCCCTCAGGACCTGTGGATGAATCTCATCAGATCCCACGGACTTGTGCATGTTCAGGTTCCTTGGATGGTCTCAAACCTGGTCTTCCCCTACAGTGGGCAGTACCTCATTCTTCCAGTCCCCGCCTTTGCTTTCTGCAACTTGGGCGGTGTGGTTAGAGCCCTTCCCAGTGAAGACTGAGGCAAAGAATTCATTGAGTGTCTCAGCCTTCTCCATGTCCCAGGTGACCAGGTCTTCCGTTTCCTTCCTGAGTGGGCATACATTTTCCCTAGTCTTCCTTTTATCACTGGTATACCTATAGGAGGCTTTCTTATTGCCCCTGATGACCCTGGCCATCTTTACCTCTGTCTGGGCTTTAGCTTTTCTAACCTGATCCCTGGCTGCTCGAACAATTTCTCTGTATACCTCCCAGGCCACCTGTCCTTGTTTCTACCCTCTGTAGGCTTCCTATTTCTGTTTGAGATTGTCCAGGAGGTACTTGTTCATCCATGCAGGCCTCCTGGCATTTTTGCCTGACTTCCTCTTTGTCGGTATGCATTGCTCCTGAGCTTGGCGGAGGTGGTCCTCCACCAAGAAAGCCAGCTTTCTTGGGCCCTCTTCCTTCCAGGGCTTTATCCCACTGTACTCCAGCAAGCAGATCCCTGAAGCGGCTAAAGTCTGCTCTCCTGAATTTCAGGGTAGCAAGCTTACTATGCGGCCTCCTCGCTGCCCTAAGGATCTCAAATTCCACCATCTCAAGGTCACTGCAGCCAAGGCTGCCCTTGAGCCTGACATTCCCCACCAGCCCCTCCTTGCTGGTGAGAACAAGGTCCAGCATACTGGATACCATCATGTCCAAGAATGCTTTTCTGGACACAGCATTCTGAGTAGGTACCTTCTATGTATGTGGAAAAATCCTGCATGGGCAATGTATCCTCTTCACCATAGCCTCCTTGTCTGGAAGCTTTGGAGAGTGGTGGAGAGTCTCCCATCAGAAAAGCACCTGCAGGTTTTGGCCCTGGACATCATGTTGTTACGTTCCTGTACGGTCTTTGGGACTGCAGAAGCTATCACAGGATTGGACCCTGCATTTTGAATAGCATGTGTGCCTTTAAGTCAGGAGACAAGGTTACCCACTCACACATCCCTGCTGAAATACTCAGGGACTTGTAGTTCATAAGACAAGTTTGTTTTGCATGTGACAGTAATTGGTCAGTGATCTCCCTGTTTTTATCTCAACCCATCTTATTCCCACCCCCCATCCTGTTGAGGAGGTGTGAGAGGGTGACTGGGTGGGCTGCTGGCAGCTGGCCAAGGCTAACCCACCACAACAATATATACAATATATGCATATATAGAATTCTAAATAGAAAGGAGTGTATAAATGTTTATAAATATATATTTTACTTACTCATACAGAGATACACTACACATGGTACTGCATATTATAGATACTACTGCTGTCCTACACTATATAATAGCTAATATACACACATTTATCAAGATACAGAAATATATATAGCCCTAAGAGAAAAGGTACAAAATGGGTAAAACATTCTTTAATAAGAGCTAATGGAATGAATAGACTGGGTCAGGGTCCCGCACTTTACCAGGCTGCAGAACAAGCACTACATGCCTGGCGTGGGGGGACTTGAAAAGGGCAGAGGGATGCCAAAAGTGTGTGGGGCACAGACATGTTGGGATGTGCCTGAGGGCTGCGGAGGCCACCAAGGGGCCCCTGGTGCAAATCCTGTCATGTACAGAGACCGATCCTATGACCTGGACTGGGAAGGAGAAGACCTTAAGTTAATCCTCCAAATGGCCACATGAACGAGAACCAACCTATGGTCTTGGGAACCACAAACTGGATTTGGAGGTGTCACACAGAGAGGGTGGGTGGAGTGGAAAGCTCCCTTTGCTCATGGCTATGGGGATTCTTCTAGATACCTGTAAGACCACTATGGGGTGCAGGCTGCTGCTACATATGTTGCCTTACCCTTGGGCTGATGACCTTGCAAAAGGTTTCAGAAAGCTCTGTCTGACTGAGCGAGGGGGCTTGGGAGTGTGCCATGACTGGTCTGCCTTCCTGCCTGGGCCTGCAGCCACCAAGGAAAGGAGCATGGGCACAGACGTGAGAGTGGCGTTCAAGTCAAAAAAGGAAAAAGCCTGGAGAAGTCTGACCGGCAGCCAACTCCTCTCATACCCTGTTAGCAGAGTTTCTCTGTACTTGAGTTAAATTGATAGTCCAGTGTTTCCTTTTATAAGTGTGTGTAGTAGCCTTTGAGCAGACCTCTACGTCACAGCTACTGTTAAGAGAGATCTACTGTTTCCTGGGGAAGTGGGAAGCTTTGGGGGTATAAATCTCATTTTTGAAGCTGCTAAAATGTGAATTGCTGATCTCAAAAGAAGCCAAGTGGCAATTTGGCTTGCAAACCGGGATGCTTGTAGCTTAGACAAGGCAGCAAGAAAGCACTTTAAAAGAAGCAGGTAGTTGTGGCAGAGGTGGATGCACTGTGGCAAGCAGACTTTGTGGCTATGCAACAGTTTTACATCATAATGATCGTGTTTAGTACATCTTATCAGTGATAGATATATTAACCAAGATTGCCTCAGCCCTTGATACAAAAGGCAAAACATGTTCTGAGGTGGCTGGGGCTTTTAAAACAATTTTAGAAGACAGTGCAAGCCTAAGAAAGTACAGATGGACCAGGGAAAATATTTTTTAAAGCAACCTTTAAACAAGCTGTTAAAGCAGATAATGTTAACCATGTCATTACTAATAATGAAATAAAATAGGGCATTTTAACAGGATGCTCAAAACCAAGGTGTGGACATACTTTACAACATGCAACACTTCTTGCTGCATTGAGATGCTGTTGAAGTTTATGAAGAGCTATAGCCATAGCCTCCACCACAGAGCCAGGCCTGTGGACACGAACACTTTAAACTTGCAAGGGTTTGGAAAACCATATATGGGGTTGTGTTTAAAATTAAAGAATCTGCACCTCTGCTCAAAAAGGAAGACCACATCAGGGAGTCTAGAACAAAAGGGAGATTTGAGAAAGATTATGAGCAGATGTTCACAGATGAAATTTTTGTAGTAGCTGAAATTGTGAGAAGGGGACAGTTACCTGTGTATTACTTAACCGGTTATGATCACAAAGCAATTGAGGGGACATTTTACCCTGAAGAACTTCAAAAATTAATGCTGACGAGGACAGAATCTACAGAACATCACTGCAGAAGGGAAAGGAAGAAAGAAAACAGGTCCTGGAGAAGTGGTGGGGCTATTCCCAGAAATTTAACAGTTGGACAGGAGCCTCACATGTCCAGAACATCTAGTGAATGGCAGCGGAGCAGGGGAAAAAAGAAGGGTGGCAGAAGGGGGATCATAGAACATCATGCTGCCCAGCAATGCCAGCACTGGCATCTTTCCACAATACACCAGCGTGAACTTTACTGTAGAGCTGGTGAGGCGCCTTGGGTCCTCAGGCAAGTGGGAGATGGGGCTGGTTGAAATACAGTACCTGCACAGCTGGGATAACATCAGCAAAGATGCTATCTTTGAAATACCACTGCAGGGTAAGACGTGGCAGTATGCTTTGCAGAATGGCTATTATCTGTCCCTCTCCATGTTAGTGGAATATGCGAACCATCATATTAATCCCCACAGGAGACCTTTAGCCATCAACTCTCCAGCAGTGGACCGGGTCAGTGACGACATCATAGTGAAAACAAAGTTTAAAGCAGATTAATTCCTTATACTTGTTCTACAGAAATCTAGCACGTATTTTGGGGGCTTCTTTGCAGGTTCCTGCTAAGAAATTCCCCTGTCTGATGGACACCACTGGAGGGTTTAACTCACTTCACTGCTACACACATCTTGCAGAGCAAGAGTCGGGTATTTGTGATTCCATTATTGCTCTGTGTTCAGCCAGCAATAATAACGATGAGATTATCACAGTGATGTATGATAAGATGCACTATGTGCTGGTAGACCACCAGCATATCAACACAATCAGCATTGAAATAAAGACTGACCAACATAAGCATATCTCGTTTTGTTTTGGGTAAATGATTGTGAACTGCATCTTCAGCCCTGGAAGTATCTAATATTTTAAGAAACCACACCAAAATTATAGTGGTAAAAAGTTATGGGGACCCATTGCCCAGGCTGGCAATGGTCTGCCTGGTTTTCAAGCTGTTTTGTGTGAAGCATGGTGTGAGTGTTGCAGGTATATTCTGTAGCCTGATTAGAAAGACCATCCTGCAGCTGAAAAGGGGGTTGGAAATTGTTAAGCGACACATAACCAGCACACTCAAGACACTGGAAAATATGTGTTTGGACATGTTTCCACGGTTGTCTCAAACACATTGGAAATGCAAACAGATCAGGAAGGCTTGGGACTTTTTTGTATTCAAATAAAAAGCCATAAAGAAAGAGATGCATGTATCAATTTTTGTAGCCTCCAGTTGGAGGAAACTGCCTTAAAAACCTCTGATTGTTGTCCCTGTTGAAACAGTGTCACAAAGGCTAGTAGCTGGAGAACAATATATTAAGAGCACATCAAGCTGAAACTTTGAGTAACTCCCATGGACCAAGCATACTGATAATGGCAACAAGACTGTTTTTTAAGAGGAAGGTGAGAGTGTACGTCAGACAGGTGTTACACTGGCTAAGTCAGTGTAACAAAATCTGGCCTATGATATTTGCAAATAAAATAGAAGAAATTTTGAACAGAGCTAAACATGGTACGTGGAGATAATGCTACAATCACAGCAAAAAATAAATATCTTTAAGATAGAAAAATAACGGTGCATCTTGGTGTGGCCTCTACTGAGCTGCAGCCAGGGATGAGCAAACAGTTGTGATAGTTGAAGAGTGGCCTTGTCTGAATTAAAGGCAAATGAAGGAGCTCTGAAATCAGTAGAAGCCCCTGCTCACAGAATAGCTCAGTAAAGGGAGAACACATTGTTCTAAGTAGAAAGAGGAAAGCGGTAGAGTGCACTGTAAAGATGTAGTGAAGGATTGTAGAGTGGAAAACATGTAGGCTCCGAACTGGTGAAGAAATCACCATAGTGGAGCAAACACAAGCGCAATCAAAGAGAATATGCACAGCAACCTGGTTGCCATGGACCTTTTCTGGAGGGGAAACCATCCTGCAGCTGTTGGAAGGAATATCAGTCCTACAGACCTTGGTCCCAAGTGGCCAAGATTCAAGTTTGTTATGCTAACTGCATGACACATTGGCAGGACGCACAGAAGAAAACAGCGTACCTCACACTTACTCCCATTTCTGGATTGACAATTGGGACTTACTACTCTTAATATATGTAAGTCTTCTAGGACTCCTGCAGACCCAGAAGCACCTGTACTCACACTGTTTTTCCAGCTGATGCTAGTTAAATGAAAGATGTGCCAAGATATTTCTTACTAATCCTTTTTCATAAGCCTCCAACTTTTTTCTCTTAGTCACCCATTAAGTGACTCATTCTTGCCAAGGACACGGGTTAGCACTGCTAACACTCTCCTGCCTGAGGTTCCTTGTGTGATGACATATTCTCTTTCCCTGTTCTCAGCGGTCCTGCTCAGGCACTTTATTTTATGGGCATATGTACAAACAGCCTCTTTTTGATCAATATGCTTTTCCTGCTTATTAAAGCAAAACATCAAGGGCCTAGCAAGGTAATTTTCTTCTTCAGCACCAGAGCTGCATGCAGTGTATCCCAGACAATTTACAGTATTAGGCAAGAGTACAGCTCTTCTCCTGTTCAGCAAGTGCAAGATAACTTCACTGGCCATTAGTGGGAAGGGCACTGACCTTCTTTTACTAAAATCCTTTAATTTAAAAGGCAGTAACTGTATGTTTTAGGGGGGGATAGGGACTTGAGTATAACAGAATGTCGCAAGAACATTGTTACAAGCTATCTTCTGTAATAAAGGCAGACGTGCAATTAGTATCTTCTCTTTATCTCCTGGTATTACCATTAGGGAGCAAAAAACTGTGAAACCATGTCAGCAACCACAAGATTCAAAGACAAATCAAGAAAACAAGTCAGTAATCCAATTCAAATAAGAACAACTGTCACTATGCTGCAGCAACAGGAGCTAAAATTATAAAAGCAATTGACTGCTCCACAGGTTTCCATGATCACTGTACCTTGGTAATTTATTATTAAATGAGAAATAATTACATGGTGATGCCACTTTCTGCATTTTCAGAGGAAATCCAAGTTTAAAACTGCAAGCATTAGTTTCCTATGAAGACTCTGTTTCTCTTTATAAGCTGATAGGGAAAACCTATTAAAAACAAAAACTTACCTCCATGTGTTCACATCCAGAAATCTTGCCAGATTCAACTCCAGGTTGGTTTTGGCTTTCCTAGTGCTATCGCTGCAAGATCAGACAGTAACTCGATACTCCTCCTGGGTCACCTTTCCCAGCTTCCACTCCTTGTACACTTCCTTTTTATGTCTGAGTTCAGTTCAGAGCTCCTTACTCACTCGTGCCAGTCTCTTGCTGCCTTTGATTTCCTACTTGTTGGGATGGTGTTCTCTTGGTCTTGGAGGAGGTGATCCTTGAATATCAACCAGCTCTCATGGAGCGCTCTTCTTTCCTGGACCAGATGCCATGTGATTTTTCACAGCAGATTCCTAAAGAGGCCAAAGTCTGCTCTCCTGAAATCCAGGGTTGTGGTCCTGGTTTTTGCCTTGATATTGCTTCTCAGGGTCCTGAACTCCAACGGTCACTGCAGCCAGCGCTGTCCCTGACCTTCACATCCACAACAAATTCTTCCCAGTTTGTAAATATCAGGTGTAGGAGAGCACCTTTACTTGTTGGCTCCTTTGTCACCTCTGCCAGGAAGTTGTGATCAGTGTGGTTTAGAAATCTCCTAGGTTGCTTGAGCACTGCTGTATTTTCCTTACAGCAGATATTAGGGTGGTTCAAGTCCCCAGTGAGGACCATGGCCTGTTAATGTCTGGCTTCTTCCTGTTGTTTGAAGAAGTCCTCATCTACTTTTCTCAGCCGTTCCAGTTCTCTTAGCCTTTCTTTGCACGTCATGTGCTTTAGCCCCCTGACCCATCCTGGTGCACCTCTGCTGGCATATCACATATGCCAATGTTTGTCTTACACTGGGGAGCCTAAAAATGGACCAAACCCTCCAGATGTGGTATTACAAGTGCTGAATAAAGAACTACTTCCTTCAACCTGCTGGCTGCACTTTAACAGCCCAGTATGGGGCTGGGCTTCTTTGCTGAGAGGTCATACTGGTGGCTCAGGTTCACCAGACATCCCAGGTCTGTACAAAGCTTTTTTCTAGCCAGTTAACACTCAGCTTCTGTATGGAGTTATTCCATCCCAGATGCATGACTTTCCATTTACCTTTCTTGAACTCCATAAGATTCAAGACAGCCCTTTTATGCAGCCTTTTAAGGACTCTTTGAATAGAAATCCCACCCTCTGGCATACCAAATGCTCCTCCCAGCCTGGTACTGTATGTCAACTTGTTGCGGGTGCGTTTTGCCCTATTGTCTAGGCCTTTTACAAAGATGGTGAATGTTATTAATTGCTGTATATTGATCCCTGAGATATGCCTCTAGGTAACTGGCCAACAGTCGGCCAACAACTCTCTGATCCTGGTGATCTAACCAACTTTCCACACACTGTACAGTCCACTTATACTAGCCATATCTCACCACTTTGGCCAGAGAGGATATCACGCACTGTGTCAAAGGCTTGCTAAATGACATCCACTGACATCTTTCCTATCATCCATTGACAAACACCATCATAGAAAGTTATTGGGTTAACTAAGCACAATTTTTTCTTGGTAGATCCATGTCTACTGTTCCTAAATGTCTTAGTTGCGCCAAGGGAATTTTAGATTGGATATTAGGAAGAATTTATTTACTGAAAGGGTTATCAGGCATTGCAATGTGTTACCCAGGGCAGTGGTGGAGTCCCCATCCCTGGAGGTATTTAAGGGTCGTGTAGATATAGTGCTTAGGGACATGGTTTAGTGGTGGGCTTGTCAATGTTAGGTTAATGATTGTACTGGATGATCTTACAGGTCTTTTCCAATCTAGGAGATTCTGTGATTCTGTGACTCTAGTTCTTTGTATGTCTGGACAAATTTTCGAGGAGGATTTGGTGCATAAACTTGCCAGGGATGGAAGTTAGGTGACTGGTCTGTAGTTCTCTGTATCCTCCCTCTTGCCTTTCTTGATGACAGTTGTGACATTTGCTTTTCTCCCACCAGGACTCTCCACCAAGTTGCCATGACCTCTTAAAGAAAACAGGAACTACCATGCAAATGGTATCAGCCAGCTCCCTGAGTATCCTCAGATGCATTTCATCCACCCTAAGTGCTCCCTAAGTGTGTCTTCCTCTACTGTGGGTACTGCTTCACTCCCCTGGACTGTGCTAAAAGGGTCAGGGGCCTGAGAGGGGATTTCCCAGTGAAAACCAAGACAGAGATTTCAATAAGTACCTCAGTCTTTTCTGTGTCCTTTGCCATGGTTCTCTAACCATGAAGCTGTAGGGTCTTATTTACCTTAGACTTAATTTTCATAGGTTCATAGAATAGTTTGGGTTGGAATGGACCTATAAAGTTCATCTAGACCTAGTAATATACTTACTTATCTAGTAATTTACTTACAGAATTCCTTCACGTTGCCTTCTCTTCTCTTGCAAGTTTTAACTTCAGCTGATGGTTGGGTTTTACAACGTCATTCTTGCAGGCTCAGGGACCATCTTTGTTTTCCT
This sequence comes from Anarhynchus alexandrinus, assembly GCA_008711295.1. NCBI lineage: Eukaryota > Metazoa > Chordata > Aves > Charadriiformes > Charadriidae > Anarhynchus > Anarhynchus alexandrinus. The sequence continues at coordinate 73,135 of VUYV01000017.1, read as the reverse complement.
GCCCAGTGGTCCATCACCAGTTACACACATCACAGTACACTGTCTGTGTACTTAGTCTTCATGATTAAGCTCAGTCAGAAGTTCTCTATTCATCCGAGCTGGCAAGGGCAAGTTCCTTCTACACTGCTTCATATGTATGGTACATTATTGACAGCTCCCATTCTGAATTAACCAGTAATGTGGCATCCCATGACCTTATTGACCTCTTTGCCATCTTACTGCCAAATATGTTAAAAAAAAGAATCATAAACTCATAGAATTAGAGAGTATCTCAAGTTGCAAGGGACCTATAAGGGACATTGAGTCCAAGTACTCGCAGGGCTACCTAAAACTAAACCATATGACTAAGAGCATCGTTCAGATGCTCCTTGAACTCTGACAGGCTTGATGCCATGACCACTTCCTTGGGGAGCTTGTTCCAGTGACTGACTGCCCTGTCAGTGAAGAACCTTTTCCTAGTGTCCACTCTAAACTTCCCCTGATGCAGCTTCATTCCATTCCCTTGTGTCCTATTGCTGGTCACCAGAGAGAGGAGATCAGCACCTACCTCTCCGTTGCCCGCCTTGAGGAAGTGGGCAGTGAGACTTGCTGAGATCACACAAAAGCTCCAGCCCGTATCTGGGATTGGGGAACACTACTAGTCCTTTGAGGGGATTTATATTTTAGCGTGGAAATCAGAGAAAGTGTGGTGACTGGCTATCAGGACTATTGGCCTGGCACTAAGGGGCTGTATATTGATGTAATCAATGCTTGGACAGGGGAAAATGGAATGGTTTTCCTACTTGGGAGCAGGGACCAAGTCAAGAGGAATTAGGAGCCGAGGACATGTTTCTCTGAGGAAGAAAGAACCTGCCTATCACAGTAACAACTCTGATTGCTTCTTTCATAGCAGCATTGCTTAACTTTTAAAAGAAGACATTTTGCTTTAGAATGATTTTCACAGCAGAGAGTTGAGGACCAGTGCAGAAAACTGAGAGCAGAAAAGTTATTGTCACTTCCAGAAATCACGTCACTTTATATTCCTAAAATCTGTGTACGTTTCTTGCTGTACATTTTGTCCTGAAACTTTACTTTGTGTGGGCAGTCTCTAGTTATGAAGATAAATGTACAAAGCAGAGCAAACTGTGTTTTCAGAGGAAGTGACTTCCCAAAAAAGTTTCCGTGATGCCATGTATATACTTTTGCACTTTTGAGGAGGGAAAAAAAGAATAGGAAAGGGAGGAGGAATGAGTTTACTATTGCCTGTGAGGGCTGGAGATGCTTTACCTCAGAGCAAGTTTTTTGAACGTTAAGAAGTGCATCTTGGTATTATTTCTTAATTTTTTAGGTGGACAGTTCTAAATCATTCGGTGAGGTAACCTCGCCGTTACCTTACCATAAGGTGGAGCAAAGCATGAGATCAGCAAGAGATTCTCTTAAATCCCATGTGAAACGAGGTACGTATAATTTGCTGCTAGTAATAACAGAACAGGGCTAAGGCCACTGTTGATGTTGCCACCTATCAAGCAATCTTTTCAATGCTGTATGCAGGCTTATGCTGGTGTTCAGTTCAGATGAACTGTTCACAAAAGAAAACACTGGGATGGACGGGTAGGAATACCTGGCTAGAAGGGGCAGAACGTGAGCACGTAGATGGGAGTTCCAGCAAGTGATTTCCCTCTCGGTAAGCAGCATACGCCTCTGAGAAAAACCGGTCTTGAAGTCATTTCAGGAAAAGGAGATCCCCATGTCTTTCTTCTCCACTGACTAAGGTTGTATGTCTTACTCCAGTTGTTTGTTGTTTCAGTGAGACCCTCTAAAGGTCCTCATCCAAAGTCCATTCACATGAATAGAAATCCGTATTGGGGGGGAGAGCCGAATCGCTGCGTCAGTATGACATGTACCTATTTTCATGTGTCATCTCTTCTGCCCCTCGTCATATGCAAACTATTCATAGTCCAATCAGTGTATTGGGAAATGACAAGGAAGTCATAGAGTCCTGGAAGATCTGTGCACTTCTGTTCTGAGAAACAGAAGCGCACAGATTTGCTTGGTGCAAATTGGTCCTTCTAATTCATGTGTATTTCTTTAGAGCACCCAGAAATTTAAGAGGTATTGTCTAACGGAGGCATTTTCACAGTAGTAGTTTCTCCAGATGGGAAGACTGTAACACAAATACATAATGTAACTGAGATTACAAAGAGCATTTCCATTCAGAAACATTTCATGTGATACCTTTTTTACTTTGGGGCTAATGTATTGAAAGTACCAGTGTAAGATTAATTACCAAGAATAGGTGCTGAAATACTGGTGGGGTTTTTTTAGCTTTGTATTTTGATAACTGTGAAGCGTCACATACCTCAGTTAAGGGAATTAAAAAATAACAAGTGGAAAACTGTGCCTCTTCTGTTACTCTGTATTCTAACGGAACAGTTCCACGACGAGGGTCGATAGTTCTGAAGAGACTAATGTGTAATTGTAGTTATCCGTTATGGAGAAAACATGATGGATGTGATACTTTGGCATAGGGAAGATGAAGGCCCCACAGAAGTAAGCAACGGTATTAAAAAAAACACTAAAAATCACCCCGAATCGTTAATTTTGCAAAAACCTCGTGATAGGCTATACTGAAATTTCCCTGCCCAGCTTTACTGTTTACAACTGTTTACAACTTTGCAAACCGCATTTTAACAAAATCTGTAGAGAAGTCTAGCTTCTAAGTGGCCTACAACTAGGCCAACGACACTTTGCCAGCGCCTGCTTTGTACTTGGGGGTGTAGGAAGTAAAAACATACTCGTGCCAGCACTAGTCTAACTTGCTTGACTATTAGCAGCAGCAAAACCAGTGTAATATGACCTTGAGTGGGAGTTTCTGGTGCAAGCATCATCTCTGGTCCTTGTACAGTTGCCAAAGAAAGTCACTGCTGGCACGCTAAAAGACCAGAACTGACTTGAGACCCGGTCAGCATTTTGTCATATGCAACATGGCTACATCAGACAACACAGCAGTTGGACCCAAGAAGTTGTAGCTGTGTCTGTCATGCAAAAGTCCTTCACACAGAAGCTGTAGCTGGGACACATCTTTATAACAAGGTGATAGAGGGTTGCTTTGCTCTCCGTCATGAATTCAAACCTACCTTAGATTAGCAGTAGCAGAAGGTAATTAGTATTGATAAGAAAAGGCTCTAGAGCCGTTGCTCTGCATCTGCAGGTACAGCCATGTGCTGAAAGGTTTTGTGTCCTGACCATCTCTGTCAAGCACTGCTCAACCAAAATACCAAACTCCTAGCGGAAAGGAGTGTTTGCTCTTCATGTGTATTATTCTTGGTCATCCTCTGCCTGCCATTGATTGACTCCAGCCTTTGTAGCACGGGGCTGTTAGAGCCAAATATCATGGTATTTCATCTTTTTTTAATGCCTGGTTGTTAATAATTGCACTGGCTTCTGCAGTAACATCAGAAAGAACATTGAACGGACAACAGTGAAGTAGCAATCATCTAAGGTAATTGCATCCAGAAAAAGGGTTGACATCTGGCCTGAGGTGGAAAGACGGTGATTTGTTCTTCCTAAAATGGCCATCTGAGGCAACAGGGGAGTATGGCGTACTAGCAGTTCTTACCTCTCTTCATTGATTATCTGAAGTGGATGTAGGCAAAACCAGATGCCAAGCTTTCCTGTGGCCAGCATTAAGTGTGATGAATGGCACACATCCTGACCTGCAGTCAGTATTAACAGAGGAGCCAGATTGATTTTGAGGTGAACCATACCACATCTCATCACCTGTTCTAGACACTAGAATTTGCCTTCAGCCATTTTCTTTCTCCTCCTCTGAGGAAAGGCATAAGATAAGTGTCTGATGAACGGCAGGGTTGCAGAAGTAGTTATGGAGTCACCGTTTTAGGCCCTATCAATTAATGCTGTTGTTTTTCTCTCAACTATCAGGTGTGCTACTAATTAAGTCTGATATCAAAGATGAGACCAAATGGTCTTTCAGTATCTCCCTGCCCTTCACTGCACTGAACCACTTTCATCACAGAGCAGGCTGCTCCTCTGTGTCTTTTTCGTTGTTTAGTCACAATCCACTTGAACTCCCACTTTGCAAACGAAGGTGAAGATGCAGGTTTGTAAAAGCCTCTCTCGGGGTGCTTCTGTGTGGCACTTTCTTTTGATTCCCTCACGTGTCAAGGGCCAGCACAACTAGTTGGGAGGGAGTCTCATTAGCCCAGTGCAGGAAAGTAAGCTATTGTACGTCAAGACAGGAGCACCTTGCTTGTTTTTCCTGAGGTGTCCTGCCCTTTACAAATGAGGAATTCTGCATATTTTGGTTAATTATGGGCCGTATTTCCAAGGGCTTCCATTTCATGTGCTGCACAGTAGGTCTGCATACCTGGTTTACGTTTGGCACTACGACTTTTCAGCTTACCTCTGATAACACCCTTATTCTTCCTTTCCATAAAGTGCAAACAAAATGAGGTAGACTCCCACTTCTACACTGAGTCGCTTCCTTCTCCTGTAAGTAGGGCAACTCTGTTTCGCTCTTTCCTTGCAGGACCTTTGGAGATCCGTGTGCAGTGCTATGCTGTGGAATGCAAGTTGACGCCAGTTCCTCTCAGCAAAGGGTCAGGTTAGGTAGGCATCCTCTACCAATGTTCCTGAGTGAGAGAGCGCTTCTCGCTGTGGCACGTCTTGCTTAGCAGACAGACAGAGACAATAATGGTGCTGACTTTCTGCAGC
>VUYV01000017.1:35119-65037 GCA_008711295.1 Anarhynchus alexandrinus | reverse complement strand
GCCAGAGCAGGGTCACCTACAGCCGGTTGCACAGGACGGCCCCCAGGCAGGTTTTGAATGTCTCCAGTGGGGTAGACTCCACAACCTCTCTGGGCAGCCTGTTCCAGCGCTCTGCCACCCTCAAAGTAAAGAAGTTCCTCCTCATCTTTAGATGGAACTTCCTACGTTCCAGTTTGTGCCCGTTACCTCTTGTTCTATGGCTGGGCACCACTGAAAAAAGACTGCTCTCACCTACCTGGCACCCTCCCTTTAAGTGTTTATAAGTAGTGATAAGATCCCCCCTCAGTCTTCTATTCCGTAGATTAAAAAGACCCAAGTGTCTAAGCCTTTCCGCATAAGAGACATGCTCCAATGTCCTAAACCTCCTAGTAGCCCTTTGCTGGACCCTCTCCAGCTGTTCCCTGTCCTTCTGGAACTGGGGAGCCCAGAACTGGACACAATACTCCAGATGTGGCCTCACCAGAGCAGGGCAGAGCAGAGGGGGAGGATGACCTCCCTCGACCTGCTGGCCACACTCTTCTTGATGCACCCCAGAATGCCATTGGCCTTCTTGGCCACCAGGGCACATTGCTGGCCCATGGTCATCCTGTTGTCCACCAGGACTCCCAGGTCCCTTTCCACGGAGCTGCTCTCCAGGAGGTCAGCCCCTAACCTGTACTGATGCATGGGCTTACTCCTCCCCAGATGCAGGACCCTGCACTTGCCCTTTTTGAATTTCATCAGGTTCCTCTCCGCCCAACTCTCTAGCCTGTCCAGGTCACGCTGTATGGTGGCACAGCCTTCCAGTGTGTCAGCCACTGTTCCCCGTTTTGTGTCATCAGCAAACTTGCTGATGGTACACTCTATCCCTTCATCCAGGTCATTGATGAATATATTGAACAGGACTGGACCCAGTACTGACCCCTCTGAACACCACTTGTTACAGACCTCTAAGTAGACTCTGTGCCACTAATCACAACTCTGTGAGCTCTATCTGTCAGACAGTTTTCAGTCCACCCACTGTCCATTCATCTAACCCACACTTCCTAAGCTGGCCTATGAGGATGGTGTGGGAGACAGTGATGAAAGCTTTGCTGAAGTCAAGGTAGACAACATCCACTGCTCTCCCCTCATCCACCCATTGAGTCATGCCATCGTAGAAGGCTATCAGATTAGTCAGATATGACTTCCCCTTGTTGAATCCATGTTGACTACTTCTGATAACCTTCTTTTCCTCCAGGTCTTTTGAGATGACACCCAGAATGAGCTGTTCCATCACTTTTCCAGGGATGGAGGTGGGGCTGACCGGCCTATAGTTTCCCGGGTCTTCCTTCTTGCCCTTTTTGAGGACTGGAGTGACACTGGCTTCCTTCCAGTCCTCAGGCACCTCACCTGTTCTCCAGGAACTTTCAAAGATGATGGAGAGTGGACCAGCAATGACTTCCAATATGATGACTTCAGAAATTATGTCACTCCAGAGGGGAACTAGAGAACTGCACAATTGATACTTCGGGCCCAGCACCATGAAAGCATTTTCTGTAATACACAGTGCTTACCATCATAGATAATTAACTTCCACTTTCAACTGGAAGTCCAAAAAACTGGTCTATGCTTGAGTCTGAAACCTTTTATGAAAAGTCTTGTTTGTCAAACTGATTCTTAAGCCCAGTTTTCTTAGAGATCGTTGTTTAGAAGTTTTTTGGATAAAGTGCTCTTGCAAGTAGTCTGGTTCAAGTTATTCTTGTTTCTGCAGGTGGAACAGCTCAGTGGCTGCTGGATTCTGACCTGAAGAACATCCTGAGACTGATGCCTCTATTCCGTCTTAGTGGGAGCTTCTTTTTGTGTTATACTGTGTCATATCTCTTGCTCAAGAACAAAATCTTTAAACCTCAAAATTTAAATTTGAATTTAAGTTTTCTGTCTCTAAGATTTTTTATTTTTTTTTTCTATCTGATGCTGGATAAGAGTGGCTAACTAAATGACTACAGTGGTCTCAGCTAGAATTTTCACAAAGGTCCAAACTTACTAGCTTATTACTGATACAAATGGAAATGTTTGAGTCCTTACTCTCATCTGTATTTTGGCTAGGTTGGGCACTTGAAATTACCTCTAAAATTTTACAGTACTGGAACTGGTGATCTGAAAGGGTTGCATGTTCATAAAAAGAGTAAAAACTCTTTGCCTGCTTAATAACTCTGTCCTATATTCTTTCTGCTTCTTGAAGAAATTGTTTTGAAATGGATCTTTAATAGATGTACTTGGAACATCACTTTTAATAAAATACTTTTAATAATTGAGAAATATACAGGATTTTATTTTAAATAATTTAATGAATTCTTGTATTTTTTCAAGTTAAACAAATGTTAAGTTTTCTGGGCAAGCTCAGTTATGCTTTTATGCAAGAATGATTTTTCAGCGTAACAGCAGCTTGCAAAAAGACCCCAAAACACAAACCACAACCATATGGCATATGCAGACAGTGAAATAAGCCCTTAGACTTTGTAGGGCAAATCAGTGCTGAAACTATGGAGAGCAGTACTGGCTCTGGCAAAGTCTTGGTCTAACAAAGACCAGCCTTCTCCAGTGAGCAGTACCAGTCAATTCGGACATAACGACATGCCCTGCAAAAGCTGGCCCCATGCTGATTTAGAGATTCATCAGGACAGCTGAGAAGTACCCAGGGTGCTCTTGTGTAGACTGACACCAGGCACAGATGCAGTACAGCTGATGAGCATGATTATCACACTGGCACGGCTACAGTGTTTTCAGAACTCAGCTCAAATCTGTCTTTCTGCACAGTGCTGTACTGATTCACAGTGAAGCTTTATAGAGGGAACCCTCCAAATTGCTTCATGTGGACACTCTTCTTAGCTCCATTCATTTAAAAAGAAGGGACAGCACCACAGCAAGGAGCTGGGAGCCTACACCACAAGGAGGCAGAAAACAGATTAGCAGACAGGCCTTTATAGTGATAGAAGGAAACTTCATGTGATCCTGAGATTGCTGCAGTGCAGCCATTCAGTTGACTAAAATCAAACCAGCAAGTAAGGACTGGTCCTGGACATTCACAGCAGTCAAGGGGAGGGTATCTTATTTCTCTACAAAGAGTCTGTCTTCAGGCACATAATGGAGCACAAACTATGCTGGATGATACACAACCCTCTCCAGGCTCCTGAAGCTTGACTGGTTGGTCACAGATAACATTGAGAGGGGTGGTGAGCAGAGGAATATGATCATCTTCTGGTAGATTAAGTAAGCAACCTGTTGAACTTGTAACCTTCTTAATGGTGTTTATACAAAATCACTTTAAGTTATACATTTAAGCAGACAGATCACTTGGATTTTTAATTAATCCATAAGATTCTTCATAGTCCAGAGGCTCTGATATGTGAAACATAACACGATACAAAAATGAATTTTTTTTTTATTAGAATAATCATCTTGTTCTGAGGTAGTTTTGTAAGGTATTAAGTTAGCAATATCTAGTTTATTACCATCTCAATAAGGTATGTTCTGGATATCCTTAGTGATATGCATATAATAAGGGAAAGTAGACAGAAATAAGACCACTGTGTTCTGTTTCCAAGAATTACGTTTTCATTGATGAAATCTTTTTAGCAAGTGCACTGCTGACTGCTACTCATAAACCTCAGAGTACGCTGAACAAGTCTCACAACCTGTATTGGCACGTGTCCTGCAGGAAAGATAACCCCTTAGAAGTTACTATGGAATGGTGGAGAAAGAATAGAAACTAGCTAGGTCTTTGATATATGACAAGAAAAATTATGATTTTAAATGAGGTACCAATGTACTGAACAGCTCAGTAATAAAAAAATCATAGCAGACAAAAGCTTTTTCTTCTATAAAGGAAGAAGCCTGGCTTTGCATGTTTTCAGTCTGGTCTGCTGTTCCATAGGTAAATAACAACGAACTCCTAATTTCCTTGTTCTATTAGTTTGTCAGTTTGTCAAATAGCTTTCTCTTTCTTTTTTTTTTTTTTTTGGTACCTTTGGAGAGGGAGACAGTGAGGAAATTAGGACCATGAAGATCCTCTTGCAATGTGCAAAAATGACATCCGAAAAGTAAGCTCTTCAACTTTCTCATGCATTTGAGTACTTAAGTACTAGGTGGATACTTTCTGGTGGGTATATAAGTTCCCTGGATTAATTCTATTATGGAGCAAGTGGGAGTTAGCAAGGAACTCGTTTTTTTTTTTCTCAGAAGCGATTGTACACCATGCAGGTGTTATCCTGAGTTAATTCCCTAGCGGCTGCCTGTCTTCTTGGGGCTCTGTTTTCTTCATCTGTAACTTGACCATAATGGCTACTCATGTAGTACTATAAATGTGAAGATTGCTCAGTTACGTCAACTTCAGTTCTCTAAAAAAAGTATGCCACAGATATTAAGACTTTAGGCTGTGTCTTATTCCATCTGTTTCTAAAAAGATCTAGCTTTGGAGCTGGTAACTTATAAAAGCACATAGGAAAACCTTTGTGCCAACATATACTTGAGGTCAGTTTAAAATGCCACTCTACACGCTACTGAGTGGAGGTATTGTGTTTTTCATTTATTTATGCACTGCAGAGATCGCTGAAGCAGAGAATCAGTATGTGAACTTTTTAGTGTAAATTATTTGTTTTCTACTTGCACTTCTATTATTGCATATGATACAGTGAGAAAATACTTGCCTTCTCTTTCTGTGAGAAGAAAGGATATGCAGCCTAAATGAAGGAAATATCTTTGTTAGAGCATGGAGTAGTCTAATGAGGCACATGCTGCCTTTACTGTTTATATCAAAGCAGTGCAGGGGAAAATCAGTAAAGGAATGGACACCTTTGCTAAGTGTTGTACACCTAAATAAGTCAGAAATGTTCTCTGCCCCAGAAATCAGTCCTCCATTTGTCTGACAGAGCTTGAAGAACACTGGTGAACTGAGATTTTTCAGTGACAACAATTTAGCAGAAAAACAGAAATTAAAACTTACCTATTTGTATAGTATGTATTTCTAACTGTATTTGGGGGATAGTGTAATATTTCTTTAGAATATTGTGCAGAAATTCCTTAGAATACAGGTGGTATCATATGTAAATATGTGTTTTGGGAGTGTAATTAAAACTTTCCTTGTTGACATGGTTTAGCATGGGTTGCTACAGACTTCAAGATATATATCTGTATTGGTATATCCATTTTAAAGAATTTATCTGTTTTATAACATGGTTACATTACTCTAACTTGGATCAATGCCAGCAACAGGGAGAATATTTAAACTGGTATCTGCCATATTTAAAAGGCTGCCTAGCGCAGTGCAGCAGAGATACTCTTCACAACTGTCTGAAAAGGATGACAGCTTGCCTTCAAAACAGCATTTAAATGAAAAGTATAATTCCGTGTTGTGCTACTGCGGGATGTTTTAAAGAGACTGTCAGCTACAGCTGATCCCTGCTTTGGACACTGGAGCTTCTCATTGTCCCAAATTGTTTGATCTATTGGTTCAGCACGTGCCTGAAGGCAATGTACAGTCACTCATTCACTCAGAAAGATTTTAATGGTGGGGAAACTCAAAATAATCAATCAGATTTTCTGCATTCTCACTTTTTCAGAAGGATACAGGCTCCTAATTTGTTATTGGTTCCATTTGGGAGCGTTAGCATATTGCTTCCATATGTCTTGTGAAGCTGAGTTCTTGCATAAGCATCATTATAAAGAGAAGCCATGCCGCTTAGACTTTTTTTTTTTCTCCTCTGCAGAGGCCATTTTCATTTCTCTTCATACAAACAAACTTTAAAGGCCACACACTTCCACTTCACCATTTTCTGTGTTTGGGAGCCACAAAAACTAACTTGAAACTCCATTGCTCTTCGATCATTTATGTCTTTGCATTGCAAAATTTCTAGTTTACATGTTAGTCTGGAAATGAACAAAACACTGTTATTTGGATTAAAAGTTAAAACTGAGCTATAATATAGCTCTTGCCAAGGACAGGCACTGAAAAAGAAATCTGAACTTTGCTCTTCTCATGCATGATCAAAAGTTCCTCTCTGGCTGAGAATACTAGTTTGCTCTCAAAAGGTGTGGAGGAGTGAGTAAGGAGAAAAGATGAGCACTTCTGAAAGCTGATGTATCTCTGCTTATGAACCTGCATATGGTGGTTCAGGTATCAACTAGGGCTGGCTGAAGTAGGCTCAAGCCTCCTTTGATCATTCAAGAGCACTGTCTGCTATATGGGAAGAGATCTCCTGGTGAAGTGAGTCCGGCACCTTTTGTGCAAATAACAATGAATGAAAATCCTATAACAGGAGGATAAATACCCATCTTTGAATTGCAGAGGTAGAAGATCAATGTAGTTTAATCTCAGAATTTCACTTTAATAGCTAGAAACCATTTCACTAATTTCAGACTATATTTGGCTGACTGATTTTCATTTTTTTTACTCTTGAGATGGGGTATGTCTAATTTAACACCTCCTTCATTTTAGAAACATTACATTCTTTAAATTGCACCAATCTTAAGCAGATTTTTGAACTTCCAGACCCTTGATTATCCCTGTCCAAGGAAGACTGAAGCTGTAAGTTCCTTTTTGCTATGTTACTTTTAGAGAATATTGCCTGGAAAAATCTGGAGCATTCCCACCCATGCAGGCAAGGGTCTTGCATTCTCAGAGAGTGCAAGGAGGTTTCATCTGTCACAAAAGATATGCTTTCAAATAAAATGCATTGAATGCTTTCTCCAGCAATGTAGGAGAGAGTTGAACACTGGTTAAAATAAAATAGATAACATCTGCTTACCCATTGTGTAATCTTTTGATACCAAATATAGGACTGGGCTGAATCTTCAGCGTAACATAATTACAACTTGGGGGGAATTTTGTTGCCTTTGTGTTATGACACCTATTGAATTTACTTTTAGCTTGTACAGTGTTAACAATCCTCTATTTGCCATTTAAGTCTGCAATGCTGTCTTTTGGTCCCCTTTGAATGGATCATTAACAGTACAGGAGCCTTATGTATGAAGGGCTTCTGTTTCTTGTTGTTATGGGCCTGTTCTTTCAAATCTAACATGGCTATCAGAAAATAAAGGGGAACACACCTTGCTGGCAGTTGCTAAGGTCTAGATAATTAATTGCTGGTGGAGGACTTCATACAGGGAGGGAGCAGAACTCATTTAAATGACAAAATCAGATTAACGCTGGCTCTGGCCTTTTAGAATTTTTGCCATCACCTTGCAATATCCTAATATTTTCTTTTGTAAAAGTTACATGTCAGCAGCTGGAAGATTATCAAAGTAATTATCTTTAAAAATTCCTATTTAAAATTACTGTCCACAATGAGTACCTTGGGCAAAGTGATTTATAGAAATTCAAAGTAATGGCAGAGGTCTTTATTTCCACTTCAGTACTCCACAGTTTTCAGCTACTGTACTGTAGCCTTCAGTTTATTTCAATCAAGAGTGTTACTTAACCTTGGAAGGAGTAAAAAGCCATATGTCCAGAGAGAAATGAACCAGCACTCAGATGGAATAAAGGCATCAACCTCAGCATGTTCTTCAGGTCAGAATCCAGCAGCCACTGAGCTGTTCCACCTGCAGAAACAAGAATAATTTTACTGCCCAAGAACAAGAGTACCTGCAAGAGCGCTTTATCCAAAACACTTCTAAACAACGATCTCTGAGAAAACTGGGCTTACGAATCAGTTTGAGAAACAAGACTTTTCATAAAAGGTTTCAGACTCAAGCATAGACCAGTTTCATGTGCTTTTTTAGAGTTACTAGAGTCAGTGCCACAATGATACAGGAACTGATCCTTTGTCCCTAGTAAAATGAAAATCACACAGAATCTGATATAAGTCTTGCACAAGTGAAGACCCTAGGATGTGTGGCCCACTGGTTCTTCATACTCCGTATTACTCTATGCCAGCCATCTCAACCTGGCCATGCAGAAAGGGTCACAAGGCTGAGGGGACAGTCCAAACTCTTCGTTTCCAAGAGAACCCAAGTGAGAAATTGGCCAGATGACAGACATGCGACACATATTGTCACACACTTTTTAAGTGACTGTGTAAGGAAATGCTCAAGTCTACTTTCAGTTATATGCAGGCAAATCATCTAAAGGTAAGACCACTACACAGGGGCAGAATTTGGTCATTTTTTACTCACAGAATTTGAATATCAACAAGAAGATTAAAATCATAGAATCATAGAATGGTTTGGGTTGGAAGGAACCTTAAAGATCATCTAGTTCCAACCCCCCTGCCATGGGCAGGGACACCTCCCACTAGACCAGGTTGCTCAAAGCCTCGTCCAACCTGGCCTTAAATGCTTCCAGGGATGGGGCATCCACAACTTCCCTGGGCGACCTGTTCCAGTGCCTCACCACCCTCACAGTAAAGAATTTCTTCCTAATATCTAACCTAGATTTACCCTTTTCCAGTTTGAAACCATTACCCTTCATCCTATCACTACATGCCCTTGTAAAAAGTCCCTCTCCAGTTTTCTTGTAGGCCCCCTTCAGGCTCCCCGGAGCCTTCTCTTCTCCAGGAAGAGGTGCTCCAGCCCTCTGATCATCTTTGTGGCCCTCCTCTGGACCCACTCCAACAAGCCAAAGTCCTTCCTGTGCTGAGGACTTCAAAGCTGGATGCAGTACTCCAGGTGGGGTCTCACCAGAGCTGGCCATGCTGCTTCTGATGCAGCCCAGGATACGGTTGGCCTTCTGGGCTGCAAACACACATTGTCAGCTCATGTGGAGCTTCTCATCAATGAACTACCCACAAGTCCTTCTCCTCAGGGGTGCTCTCAATCCATTCTCTGCCCAGCTTGTATTTGTGCTTGGGATTGCCTCGATCCAGGTTAATCAAGCATGATTAAGAAAAAACTGATCGAAAACCCTTAGTATGAATCTGCTGACATTTGGGAAAGATGCATCAGTCACTGTGTTTGACCTTTAAAATTTTAATGAAGTGCATTAATGCAAAATCAGAATATGCACACAGATTGTGCAATTGTTAACTGCGCTTAATTTACGTAGACTGCTTTATGGGAGTTTCACTGAGTTGAAGGGTAAGAGCATCTGTCATTTGATTTGATGGCTGCATGCAACTATAACGACTCAGAACTGGGACCCAAGCAAAGAAAAGATGTGCAGAAATGTGACCCTGGAGAGAAAAGGGACACTGAAAATATGGCATCTTACTCTTTAGCAAGACTTAATCATAGGTTTTTCAATTGTATTGCCACCAAAATGGACAACTGTATTTTACTATATTTTGCTAGTTTTACTCGCTCCATTGGTATGACAGAGCTGAAAAAGAGCTGAACTTCTCAGAAAGTCCAACAGAGCTAGATGCTCCAATTCCATTATGATGCACTAAAGTTTAATAGCTTAACACCTGCCCTCTTTGAAAATCTAATCAGAAATCATAGAATCATAGCATCATAGAATGGTTTAGGTTGGAAAGGACCTCGAAGATCATCGAGTTCCAACCCCCCTGCCATAGGCAGGGACACCTCCCACTAGACCAGGTTGCCCAAGGCCACGTCCAGCCTGGCCTTGAACACCTCCAGGGATGGGGCCTCAACAACCTCTCTGGGCAACCTGTGCCAGTGCCTCACCACCCTCAAAGTGAAAAACTTCTTCCTAATGTTCAATCTAAACCTGCCCTCTTCCAGTTTGAAGCCATTCCCCCTTGTCCTGTCACTACATGCCCTAGTAAAAAGTCCTTCCCCAGCTCTCCTGTAGGCCCCCTTTAGGTACTGAAAGGCCGCAATAAGATCTCCCCGGAGCCTTCTCTTCTCCAGGCTGAACAGCCCCAACTCTCTCAGCCTCTCCTCATAGGAGAGGTGCTCCAGCCCTCGGATCATCCTCGTGGCCCTCCTCTGGACACGCTCCAACAGGTCCATGTCCTTCTTATGTTGGGGACTCCAGAGCTGGACGCAGTACTCCAGGTGGGGTCTCACGAGAGTGGAGTAGAGGGGCAGAATCACCTCCCTCGCCCTGCTGGCCACACTTCTTTTGATGCAGCCCAGGATGCGGTTGGCCTTCTGGGCTGCGATCGCACATTGCTGGCTCATGTTGAGCTTCTCGTCGATCAGCACACCCAGGTCCTTCTCCTCAGTGCTGCTCTCCAGCCATTCCCCGCCCAACCTGTAATTGTGCTTGGGCTTGCCCCGACCCAGATGTAAGACCTTGCACTTGGCCTTGTTGAACTGCATGAGGTTGGCTTGGGCCCACCTCTCCAGCCTGTCCAGGTCCCTCTGGATGGCATCCCTCCCTTCCAGCGTGTCTACCTCGCCAAACAGCTTGGTATCATCGGCAAACTTGCTGAGGGTGCTCTCGACCCCACTGTCCATATCTCCTACAAAGATGTTGAACAGTACAGGTCCCAGCACCGACCCCTGAGGAACGCCACTTGTCACTGGTCTCCACTTGGACATCGAGCCGTTGACCGCAACTCTTTGAGTGCGACCGTCCAGCCAGTTCTTTATCCATCGAATGGTCCATTTGTCAAATCCATGTCTCTCCAATTTAGAGACCAGGATATCGTGTGGGACAGTGTCAAATGCCTTGCACAAGTCCAAGTAGATGACATCAGTCGATCTTCCTTTGTCCACCGCCGTTATGACCCCTTCGTAGAAGGCCACCAAATTAGTCAGGCATGATCTGCCCTTGGTGAAGCCATGCTGGCTGTCACCAATCACCTCTTTGATTTCTGTGTGCCTCAGCAGAGTTTCCAGGAGGATCTGCTCCATGATCTTGCCAGGCACAGAGGTGAGACTGACTGGCCTGTAGTTCCCCGGGTCTTCCTTATTTCCCTTTTTGAAAATGGGGGTTATGTTTCCCCTTTTCCAGTCATCAGGAACCTCGCCAGACTGCCACGACTTCTCAAATATGATGGCTAGTGGCTTAGCGACTTCATCTGCCAGTTCCCTCAGGACCCGCGGATGTATCTCATCAGGTCCCATGGACTTGTGCACCTTCAGGTTCCTCAGGTGGTCCCGCACTTGATCTTCTTCTACAGTGGGCGGTTCTCCATTTTCCCAATCCTGGCTTTTGCAAATGCTACACAAAATTCCCCATGCAGAATCTATCTTTCATGCTGACAAAGATGCACAAATGAGGGAGACACCCACCCTGTGAATTTTGTGGGAAAGCAGTTATTTGCAGACTTTTAAAGCTGTTTTCATGCACAAACACAAAACTGACAGTGGGAGAAACCACTGAATTTCATACATCCTTTTTAGAACCCTGAGTTTAGAGTCTGAGTTTAAGGGACTGGATAGCTAAAACCATAAATAAGATGTCAGTCACAATCACCTGCAGTTCCAGAATGAGGAAATAGGATTGTTTAAACTATTTTCACTACAGTTTCTCTTGCTGATACTGTCGCTGACTTATAATCTTTCTGGTTCTGGAATAAATTCAGGATATCAAAAGGCTAAGGCCTATGCTATTTACTTCTCTGATAGCAACTACTTCTTTGAGTCATTGTACAGGGAATGCCTCAGAGAGATAGACCTTCTTCCAAGGACGCCGTCAGTTTCATTCTTAGAAGCTCCCTAGCAAAAATACCTCAAGTTAATTCATTGCTTATCTTCAAGACAACTGATAAAAGCACCTAGTCCAAAGTAAACCTTTCACTTGTTTGAGTTGAACCAGTTCAGGGCAATAGACACTGTCCTCTGTCCCTTGTAGCCTTCTCAAGAGTTGTATGCCTCATTAGTAAACCTTATTTTAGTAAGACAGGGCCAAAAGAAATGCCAAAAGAAATTCAGTGGACCTCTGTCGCCATCTAAAGGTTGAGACAAAAACAGTCTCTGACTGATAGGAGAGTTACACTGAATATATTGGGATTCTTTGGGATTACAGACTTTTTATCGTCAGAGAAACATTTTATGTACTTAGGTAAGTAGCAATCAACATTCCGAGGGCTGCTGAGTGTCAGAGGAGAGAAGACAACCTAGAAACCCATTCCTATGTGTTTCTCATATGCTTCGGGGTCAATTCTTATTCTCAGTCATTCCTGCGTAAACACCACTGAAGAAAACATGACTACACAGAGTATTAGTCTACTTAGGACTACTGCAGAAAATGGACTTCCTCATTAGAAAACATCAGTGCTGGTAAGAAAGAAAACCACTGTTTGATATCATAAAGAATTTTGTTATTCAGTGTTTGAGGTCAGATACAGTAGGAAGACAGGACAACAGCAGCTACCATCACACTCATTAGTAAAAAAAACATTGCTTCTGCTGGCTGTCTTTTATATGTAGCACTTTTTCTAGCAGCAGATGCATAGGTTTTATTCCTCTCCCTCCTCTGTTTCGTAGTTGAGAGTGAAAATAAACATTCTTAAGGACACTGGCACACAAAGTGGCTCCGGGAAAAACTAGGACTTCCAGTTGAGAGCTGAAGTTAAGTATCTATGACAGTAAGCACCGTGTATTACAGAAAATGCTATCATGACACTGGGCCTGAAGTATCAGTTGTGCGGTTCTCCACCTCCTCTCATTCTCAACTTCTCGCTAAACAAGTTTATGACTGGATATTGAATTTCCTCACAGCTGTATTGTAAGTATAAGCAGATTAGCAAATGCCATTTCAGGTGCTGAAACAAGCAGTGGGCAATCATGCTACAGCCAAATTTAGTGGAAATACCAGATAGATATGGATAAATTTAGTGGAAAATATCATCCAAGGGCTTGGTGTTTGGTGATGTAAGTCTCCCCAGTTGAAGCATCTGACCCTATTCCTGTGAACACTTTTAACTTGTAACTAATTAGGGAGCTGTGAGCCACGTGCCTCTTTACAGCAACTCCTAGATGTGTTAAATAACGTAGTTCACAGAACTAGAAAGTGGAAGGAAATGTTAATTTGATTGCTGCGTCTTGCACTGAGCTAGCAACACTGATTCCTTCCTCCTCATTCATACGTTCCCCTTCTTTCCTCTAGGGTGGTTCCTTCAGGCTAGTGCAAGGCTACCGAGGCTTGCCATGTTTGTGTAACTCCAAACCATGAACAGATGCTACCAATTAGCTAAACAATGGGAAATTACGTCACTGACATGAAAGGCCTTATCCTGAAAGCCTGACTCATACAAGGTCTGTTACCATCTAACTCATACAAGGTTATTATTAATCATTACTGTCTTCTTGTTTAGGCTGTTTTACAACCCAAAAACTTAGAGAGTAAGAGCATCAATTCTGTCACTTCTGCCATCTGAGGTGGACAACTCCCACACATAGCCTATGCGGAAGCAGGGGAGGGAGGGTGGAAGGGAGCACCAGTGATTTGGATTTATAGCCCTTCCCTTGACTGTGAAATAAATGCCTTAGGCTTGGATTTGTCACTGAAATAAAAATCAGGGACAGACTGAAATAGACTTCTATATGCCAGCACGGAACAGCAGGGTTTCAGTAGCCTTTTTGGAATACAGGGGGAAAAGAGACATGTGGACTGCAGGGAAAGGCAATGCCCAGCTGGACCAACTATTATTACTGTAGCCAGAAAAAGAGAACAAATCCAGGGGTTCACCAGCTCAGTTGTCAATGATGGTGGCCTCATATGGATGCAGCTGTTTAGTCCTTTGTTTTTGAGGTCCCAAGTGCTATCTGAGTTTATGTTTTCTTCTGATGCTATGGACACCACTGCTGCGTTCATTCACAAACAGAAATCCGAGACATCCATTCTAGCCTCTGTTCTGTGGCACTCTGTAGCAGCAGACCCTTCTGGACTTGGCCAAATTTGTCAGGCAGATGACTGGCTACCAACAACTAAACAGGCATATGTATGGACCAAGGGCAAAATGGTAGCCAAATGGGGAAAAGTTCTGACAAGTCGGGAAGAGCAGATAACCAGGAGGCAGTGCCAGGTCAGCACCGGTGGTCCTTGCCCTGTAATGTTAATACTGACAGAAGCAAGCTGCTGCTTGGCCTGTGGTGAGGTGAGGAGATTCTGCATCCTCTCGTTGATTTTCTCCCAGCTGAGATCCAAACTGGAATTTAAGCTATCAAAAGACATCCAACAGACACCGCTTAATTCCCCTCTGGAGTGACACCATTTCATCCCTTTGGGTACATTATTTCTAATGCCTCATTCATCACATACTTTCCAACCATCACATAAGATGATGATGATGCCTTCATCCCCTCATATTAAATCTCCAAATAGGGATGCACACAAACAATTCTTCTTTTGTCATTTTCCCCTTCAGGCTACTTATTTCTCCCTGGCTTTTTCTTTAGGTTTTATGCTCCCAGTGGAGCTCTCATACCCTCTCCTTTATCCCCAGCTCCTGTTCCATTACTGCCCTCCAGACTTGTTCTATTTTCCTCTGCATTCAACGCTCTCTTCCCTGTATAGCCATGCTTCCCTACCTCACCCTTTCCTCCAGTCCTCTCTGCTTCTCTGTGTATTCCGTGAAGTCTCTTCTCCCACACCTCTGCCTTTGTTTTCTCTTTCTCCTTTGACACTCCTTTCTCCTCCCCTCATCTCTTCTCCTGTTAGCCGCCCCTGCCCAAAGCAAAGGTTCCATGGGACAAACGCAGTGCCTCCACCGCACCAGCCCTGCTCTCCTGCACAAACTGCAGGGGCTAGACCTTTGAAAGGACGCAAGATGGACAAGTCTGCCAGGTGTTCCAAAGCAAAGTTAATATTATTGCCACAATCTCCATGCAGCCTGGGCATCCATGCCATGTAATACTTCCCCTGCCATAGGAACCAGCATCAACGTGAAAATGGGAAAGAAACAAAGACACAGGGTAAGACTGAACTGCAGTACCTGCCTGCTGGGAGGTTAAGATTCCAGGGCCTAAACACATGCAGCTTTTCCAGCATTTTAGACAGGCAAGAGGACCCAAACTCCCTTGCAAAGCAGGGTGATATGAGGGAAGACTGACAGGAGGCTCGTGTTTTTCTGAGGTGGCAGCAGCAGCCTGCACAGGGCATCCCAAATGGTATCAAGCTCCTGTGCTTAGCACCTGAATCCCACCATGGGTTTCCTGCCTGTTCTGCCATTACCTTAACAGCCAGCTGGGGTGAAGAAAAAGCATTTCCCTCTAGTTCAGCAATTTATTTTTAAGGTGGACATAATGACCCTCTTAACCACCTCACAGAAATACCATGTGGTTTAATGAAAGCAGCCAAGAGCCTGAGTACAAAGTAAACATCAAGACCTAAGGAAAAACAGGGGGGTTGGACCAGGTGACCTCCAGAGGTCCCTTCCAACCCCAACCATTCTGTGATACAAAATCCTGCTGTGAAAAGGCTGAGTAATTCATTTGCTCAAGATACGAGAAAGCAGTTTCCCAGATAAAATCCACCCAGGTAAAATACTGACAAGTGGCAGGAATGCTCACAGTTTTGAATAAAAGGCGTCACATTTACAAAAGAAGGCCCCTTCATTTAAACAAAACAAAACACCACAATTCTTACTGCTCGTCTGCATGATAAAGCTGAACAGTAACATTGTACTCTTGGGGCTTCTCCGCCTGAGACAGAAATTTCCCTAAATAGCCAAAGGCAGCCCAGCCCAGCCTAGTCTAGCCGCCATTTTCCCATGTTCCCAATCAGCCCTCGTGTCCAACAGGCTCTACACAGAACGTGGAAAGCAGGTCCCAGGCAGGGGCAGAATGGTCAGCAGGAAATCGTTCCTGACCAAGGCACTCCTCCAGCAAAGCACTTCTTGTGATCAGTGCCATGAGTTGTCTTGTTATTTCACCGCAGTGAAATTGAGATTACCCGTCTTTCAGCGCTGGACTGAGGTCTCAATGACTAGTGATGAAAAAATAGCCTTGCTTGACAGAAGAACTACTCTGTCCTGGTACGCCTGTGTGAGGGTTTGTACGCAGATGCATGGTGGGTGGGGAAGGAAATACGCATCCCCAGTACGCTTAGTGCACTGAGGGAAACAAAATGGTCCCTTAAAGACAGCGTGGATGTGGGGCAAAACTTGGTTACTCAGAGCCTAGCACAATCAGATCCTGCTTCAGAACAGCGAAGGCACAGTAAAACTCTCCCTTGTGCAAAGCAGCAGCAAGGCAAGGGCTATATGGGCGCAGGTCCCGCAGCACTTTTTCAGACTGTCTCCTCCAGGGTCAAACTACATTTGGGGCTTGCTTATGTGGCCTGCCTCGAAGTCAAAGTGTCTGCACAGTTGTTGTTCTCGTCTCTTGGGGAGCGCGTAATTTTAGATCAGACCCACCTCATCTGAGTCATGATGAGGGTAGGTGGCAGGTGCTGAACTGGAAGGGACGGAATACGGCTGCAGAAAGTCAGCACCATTATTGTCTCTGTCTGTCTGCTAAGCAAGACGTGCCACAGCGAGAAGCGCTCTCTCACTCAGGAACATTGGTAGAGGATGCCTACCTAACCTGACCCTTTGCTGAGAGGAACTGGCGTCAACTTGCATTCCACAGCATAGCACTGCACACGGATCTCCAAAGGTCCTGCAAGGAAAGAGCGAAACAGAGTTGCCCTACTTACAGGAGAAGGAAGCGACTCAGTGTAGAAGTGGGAGTCTACCTCATTTTGTTTGCACTTTATGGAAAGGAAGAATAAGGGTGTTATCAGAGGTAAGCTGAAAAGTCGTAGTGCCAAACGTAAACCAGGTATGCAGACCTACTGTGCAGCACATGAAATGGAAGCCCTTGGAAATACGGCCCATAATTAACCAAAATATGCAGAATTCCTCATTTGTAAAGGGCAGGACACCTCAGGAAAAACAAGCAAGGTGCTCCTGTCTTGACGTACAATAGCTTACTTTCCTGCACTGGGCTAATGAGACTCCCTCCCAACTAGTTGTGCTGGCCCTTGACACGTGAGGGAATCAAAAGAAAGTGCCACACAGAAGCACCCCGAGAGAGGCTTTTACAAACCTGCATCTTCACCTTCGTTTGCAAAGTGGGAGTTCAAGTGGATTGTGACTAAACAACGAAAAAGACACAGAGGAGCAGCCTGCTCTGTGATGAAAGTGGTTCAGTGCAGTGAAGGGCAGGGAGATACTGAAAGACCATTTGGTCTCATCTTTGATATCAGACTTAATTAGTAGCACACCTGATAGTTGAGAGAAAAACAACAGCATTAATTGATAGGGCCTAAAACGGTGACTCCATAACTACTTCTGCAACCCTGCCGTTCATCAGACACTTATCTTATGCCTTTCCTCAGAGGAGGAGAAAGAAAATGGCTGAAGGCAAATTCTAGTGTCTAGAACAGGTGATGAGATGTGGTATGGTTCACCTCAAAATCAATCTGGCTCCTCTGTTAATACTGACTGCAGGTCAGGATGTGTGCCATTCATCACACTTAATGCTGGCCACAGGAAAGCTTGGCATCTGGTTTTGCCTACATCCACTTCAGATAATCAATGAAGAGAGGTAAGAACTGCTAGTACGCCATACTCCCCTGTTGCCTCAGATGGCCATTTTAGGAAGAACAAATCACCGTCTTTCCACCTCAGGCCAGATGTCAACCCTTTTTCTGGATGCAATTACCTTAGATGATTGCTACTTCACTGTTGTCCGTTCAATGTTCTTTCTGATGTTACTGCAGAAGCCAGTGCAATTATTAACAACCAGGCATTAAAAAAAGATGAAATACCATGATATTTGGCTCTAACAGCCCCGTGCTACAAAGGCTGGAGTCAATCAATGGCAGGCAGAGGATGACCAAGAATAATACACATGAAGAGCAAACACTCCTTTCCGCTAGGAGTTTGGTATTTTGGTTGAGCAGTGCTTGACAGAGATGGTCAGGACACAAAACCTTTCAGCACATGGCTGTACCTGCAGATGCAGAGCAACGGCTCTAGAGCCTTTTCTTATCAATACTAATTACCTTCTGCTACTGCTAATCTAAGGTAGGTTTGAATTCATGACGGAGAGCAAAGCAACCCTCTATCACCTTGTTATAAAGATGTGTCCCAGCTACAGCTTCTGTGTGAAGGACTTTTGCATGACAGACACAGCTACAACTTCTTGGGTCCAACTGCTGTGTTGTCTGATGTAGCCATGTTGCATATGACAAAATGCTGACCGGGTCTCAAGTCAGTTCTGGTCTTTTAGCGTGCCAGCAGTGACTTTCTTTGGCAACTGTACAAGGACCAGAGATGATGCTTGCACCAGAAACTCCCACTCAAGGTCATATTACACTGGTTTTGCTGCTGCTAATAGTCAAGCAAGTTAGACTAGTGCTGGCACGAGTATGTTTTTACTTCCTACACCCCCAAGTACAAAGCAGGCGCTGGCAAAGTGTCGTTGGCCTAGTTGTAGGCCACTTAGAAGCTAGACTTCTCTACAGATTTTGTTAAAATGCGGTTTGCAAAGTTGTAAACAGTTGTAAACAGTAAAGCTGGGCAGGGAAATTTCAGTATAGCCTATCACGAGGTTTTTGCAAAATTAACGATTCGGGGTGATTTTTAGTGTTTTTTTTAATACCGTTGCTTACTTCTGTGGGGCCTTCATCTTCCCTATGCCAAAGTATCACATCCATCATGTTTTCTCCATAACGGATAACTACAATTACACATTAGTCTCTTCAGAACTATCGACCCTCGTCGTGGAACTGTTCCGTTAGAATACAGAGTAACAGAAGAGGCACAGTTTTCCACTTGTTATTTTTTAATTCCCTTAACTGAGGTATGTGACGCTTCACAGTTATCAAAATACAAAGCTAAAAAAACCCCACCAGTATTTCAGCACCTATTCTTGGTAATTAATCTTACACTGGTACTTTCAATACATTAGCCCCAAAGTAAAAAAGGTATCACATGAAATGTTTCTGAATGGAAATGCTCTTTGTAATCTCAGTTACATTATGTATTTGTGTTACAGTCTTCCCATCTGGAGAAACTACTACTGTGAAAATGCCTCCGTTAGACAATACCTCTTAAATTTCTGGGTGCTCTAAAGAAATACACATGAATTAGAAGGACCAATTTGCACCAAGCAAATCTGTGCGCTTCTGTTTCTCAGAACAGAAGTGCACAGATCTTCCAGGACTCTATGACTTCCTTGTCATTTCCCAATACACTGATTGGACTATGAATAGTTTGCATATGACGAGGGGCAGAAGAGATGACACATGAAAATAGGTACATGTCATACTGACGCAGCGATTCGGCTCTCCCCCCCAATACGGATTTCTATTCATGTGAATGGACTTTGGATGAGGACCTTTAGAGGGTCTCACTGAAACAACAAACAACTGGAGTAAGACATACAACCTTAGTCAGTGGAGAAGAAAGACATGGGGATCTCCTTTTCCTGAAATGACTTCAAGACCGGTTTTTCTCAGAGGCGTATGCTGCTTACCGAGAGGGAAATCACTTGCTGGAACTCCCATCTACGTGCTCACGTTCTGCCCCTTCTAGCCAGGTATTCCTACCCGTCCATCCCAGTGTTTTCTTTTGTGAACAGTTCATCTGAACTGAACACCAGCATAAGCCTGCATACAGCATTGAAAAGATTTGCTTGAGATAGGTGGTAACATCAACAGTGGCCTTAGCCCTGTTCTGTTATTACTAGCAGCAAATTATACGTACCTCGTTTCACATGGGACTTAAGAGAATCTCTTGCTGATCCCATGCTTTGCTCCACCTTATGGTAAGGTAACGGCGAGGTTACCTCACTGAATGATTTAGAACTGTCCACCTAAAAAATTAAGAAATAATAAGAAGGTGCTCCAACCCTCTGATCATCTTTGTGGCCCTCCTCTGGACCCGCTCCAACAGGTCCATGTCTTTCCTATGTTGCAGGCTCCAGAGCTGGACACAATACTCCAGGTGGGGTCTCAACAGAGCAGAGTAGAAGATGCACAAGGCCAGCAAGATCAAAACATGTGCTTGAGGTACTACCACTGCCCCAGCACATTTCATCATAAAGCCATATTCTGAAGAAAGGTGAGTAGAATCATTTGAATGACAGAGAAGATATACAGCTCTTTATTGTTTGATTAGCAGGTCAACTTGCATACTCGTCTTCCAGGTGGACCAGGATGGCCCAAAGGACGCTTTCCAAAATGGTGCTAAAAAGGAATTCCAGTTTGCCTTTCAAGGCACGTAATGCCATGACAAATACTTTAAAAGACACTAATGATCTTTAACTAAAAAAAAAAATTGAATAAAAATAAAATCTGTTCACTTGCCTTCAGCTTTGAATTGTATGTTTCTAGCAGATCCTCTTTCTTCTGCAAGAGTGACAGAGAAATCACAGTGCTTCACACTTCAACCTTCACACTATACTTGCCCCTACCCTCATGCAAAGAGGAGGAGAAAACAGAAGCAGTAGCAATGAATAAGCAAAGAAATGAACTCTCCATTTGAAGGGAAAGAAGGTGATGACATATTGGTAAATGAACAGGTGATTTAAGGGCAGCATCTTACTGGCCCAGATCCAGCCAGAGAAATGAGGTGATGCTGCCATTTCTCTGGTTGGATCTGAGACAGTCTGAGGGTACCCCCAAATCACCTATTCCTGTACCAATATGTCATCACCTCCTTTCACTTCAGCTGGTTCTTAAGGACCAAGTTAAAGAATCATACAATATAACATTTGGTTAACCAGAGCATATATTTCTCAATTTCTGTTCTAAATGTATAGAAAGTATCCTTGTATTAGGCAGAACTTTCTAACAGTTAGCTTTTCTTAAGTCTACTATTTCCTATACTTGCAATTTATGCACAAACCCCCAGCTTTTCATGTGAAATAAAGGCATTCCTGGCTTGTAGAGAAATTACAAGAATTTCCTGCACAAAGCAATGCAAAGTTGAGTCTCCAGGAAGGATGCTCCTCTCTCTCCAACGCTATTCTAAGATGCAATGGACTCAGATTAACAAAATTCAAGTCGGTTTTATTTATTCCTTTGCATAATCCAATCCATGATGCAGTGAGAGGGTTGAAAATGTAACCATTTTAGACTGCTATTGCTGCTTCAGGAAACAATGAGCCCTACAAGAACAGGCAGTGGAAGGTCTTACAAAGATATAAAAATTAAAGACCCCCAAGAGATGGGTGAGAACAGGCAGAGTGAAAAAACCAAGACTGTACATGAGAGAAAGAAAATGGACAGAAAGCTATCATCCTCAAAGGCAATTAGTATGAAGAAACTTGAAAATCTTTCAAGCACCTGCCTGTTCACATAATCTGTAGATGAAGGTACTTAACTGAACATAAAATTTTGATATTAGGGCTTCTAACCTGCCTATGCAGAGAGATTATTCCTACTGCCTGTGACTAACAGATTTGTTAGGGTAGCACACACCCGGTACATTGTCTGAGGCACTTCAATATTCAAAAGAGCACATGAGCACTTCCCTCTGCTCAAGAGGGCCAAAGGGATAGTCAAACTCCAGTCCTCACAAAGTTGCTACTAAGTAGCTGAATTCCTTCCTTCTTCAGACACCTATGATAAGTACCAGTTTCAGGCAAATTACCGGAAAATTAGGAGAAGTTTTCATCAGTAATTCTCTATCCACACCAGAATATGCAGGAGTCAGCTTGTGCTTTGGGAACAGAAAGTCTCATGTATTCTGTTGTTGTAGAGACAGACACGACACTGAATATTAAGTTGCAACAATCGTATATATATGTTTATTTTACAAGCAGTGCTCTTTTATATCCTTTTACCCGGATGCTTATCTGTGCATATATTCTACCATTCTACTTCTGCCCAATCCGCTCACACATCACACGCCATCCAGCCAATACAATTGTTGATCACGCGCTGTCCATGCTCCGGTCAAAGCCAGGATGTTTGCCAACCCTTATCTTGTTGCTCAGCTTTTCTCAGGACTCTCCAGTCTCTTCAAGGGTACACAGGTATCTGCTCAAGGCCAATGTTAAACTTGCATTCCCATACCTCGGACCAGCCGAGGTCTCCCACAGTATTCTCTTCATAAAATGCAAGGTCATCCCCTACTAAAAGAACAAAAAAAACACCCACAGAAAAATAGCTGTCAAGGTTTTTACATGGAGTTTTCACTAATAGCTGTGCAATGAAAACTCAGTAAATTGTGAATGTCCTTGACAGAATGCTGCCCCTCTCCTCCATAAAGATGCTGTCAGTAATAGGTGATGGTTGGGACATTAATGGTCCTAGGAAGAGTGGTACAGGAATGGCACATGCTCAGCATGATTCAGAATTATTTGACGTTGGAAATGTTTAAGAGAGTAGTTCCTTTTTAGTATACTGTCCTCCTCTGTGTCAGGGAACCTTTTTCAGCTTGCATTCTTGAGGGCCACAGCAAACAAAACCACAGAAAAACAGCAAACCCAAAACATTTGGTTCTGTATTTGTATATAAGAAAGAACATAGCAGCATCAGGGTTTTTTTGCCTGCTTGACCGAGACAATAACTACTTCTCCAGCAAATGGCTAATTCACTTCATCTCCAGTGCTCTGATTATGCCGCACCTGATCACTTTGTCTTCTGAACATGAAAAGGAGAGTGCAAAAGGGGAGGGAAACCATCTATGTTTTTGATAGTTTTGAAAGTTTTGGCTTAGCAGAGCAGTACTGGAGTTTGATGATGTCATTAACTTTCCAATTATCACAAGTGCCTTGAAATATTTTGGGGATGGAGATGACTGCAAGGCTTGAAGGCAGACTACCTAGTTATAGTGTAGAGAATGTCCAAAGCTGTGACAGAGAATATATACAGATGATGTATAATGCATGTTTTATGAAGTATGTATAATGCATGTGTTTATATACAGCATGCCAAATCTTGGTCCAGCTGGTTTCTCAGTGCTTTCAGTGTTGTCGAGAGTCACCTCACTGGGCAAACAACTAATTATTCTAACCAGTTCTCTGCAGGAATAAAATTAAAAAGGCTGATATAAGATTACAACATTCCAATGTTTGTTCAGCAAACATGTAATCACAAAATGGTGTTGAAAGACAGTCACCATTACTTTTGAAATGTATTCCCTCCAGAAAGCCAGCAAATAGTAAACAAACGTCATGTAATTAGGCCATCCAACCACACAGCATGAGACAAATGTCCTACTAACTGAGGGCGTGAGTATCCACATATTAGAAGAGAAAAGCAGGTGCAGATCCCTCAGGGACAAGGCACAACACTCAGCAAGTGAAAGCTTTGGCTTTAATGAAAGTGTGGCATCAGCACAGTGAGAGTCCTGCTACAATGATGCTAATCAAATGGGGACCTGATGCACTGGAACCCTGCTTGGGAGTGAAGCTCAAAGGAAGGCACGGCAGGGGTGGATAATAAAACTTGCTCTGATAATATGTCATACATATGCAATGTCCTGTTTTGCTCACTAGTGAACTTGCTGATGTAATGCAGGTGTTATTGTCCAAATTCCAAGACCTGCAGCTGGCCATTACATTGGTGACTGTGCAAAGGTGGGTGCAGATAAGAGGGGAAGCGAACTATCCTGCATTACCGTCACAATGAGATAAAACATGCTTGGGACTCTGCATATTCAGATGGGAAAAAGTGAACTGTCCCCGGTTACCATGACAATGAGAGAAGATGTGCTTGGGACTCCACATACTCAGATGGGGGAGACTATCATGGGGTACCATAAATATGTCTTCTTGCGCTTTACACCACACTTGCCTCTAGTTCTTCTCTTCCTTCAGAACCCCATTGACTGTGTTCTGAGTGGATGGAGAAAGCCAGCACTGCTCTGTATAGGTAGCACAGCCAGAGACAGAATACACTTTCATAAGCTCCCACCATAGGAGGCAAACTCTAAAGCACACTGTCAAGTACCTGGCTTAAAAACTACAGCAAGGGTTTTGTCTTCCTGAAATGAGACACTAAGCTGCCCACAATAGACACTACACTATAAAAGCTGCTGCTGCCTTCTCTTGGATGGGTTCTGTGTCTTTACAAGGGCAAGGACACATGGTCACTTCTAATTAGACGAAAAACAAAACCTGCAAATTGCTGATTTCTAGACAAAACAATGGTGCAAGGAAGAAAATTTTCAGAAAAAAAGTTAATAATAAAAGTAACACTTTTGATCCTATTCAAAGTTTCATCTTTTCTAGTGACACCAGGAAACTCTTTTGTGAGCTTTTGACACTACAAAAAGAAAGCAAGTAGTCAGGTTTGCCATATGAGGTGAGGCTTCTGATGTAGTAAGGACATAGGCAGGCACTGGTTCCTCTCATGCAGAATATACTTAGTCTTTCTGAATACTTTTTTTTAAATTTAGAAAGTGGAAAGGGGACAACATATGCCACTGTACAAAAAGTAAGCAAAATCTCTAAACTGCATATTTTTGCAAAGCCAAAAAACCAAAAAGGGAAAACACCTGAAGTTTGAGTCATGAATGACATATAGGCACTATACAGAATAAAGAACAGGTGTTCTACAGGGCCAGAATATGCTGAGGAGACTATTAAATCCTTTAGTACTTTTTAGAACAGTCTCATCCCTTTTAGAGTTATTACTGAAAAGTCTTTTCTCTCCTAACATGCACAGAGAAAATCTGCTATGCCCAAGGGACAAACAAGCATTATATACTATACCTAGCTACATGACAGCACGACACCCACAAAGCTTGCATGAAAGTAATCATATGAGAAGATGAGCACTCTCTGGACTAACACAGATCACACTTTTTTTTTTGGTCTTGCTTAGGCTTTTATGTATAGATAATAACAGATTCTCTTATTTGAGTCTTTGCATCTCCTTTTTCCAGTATCACTGAATGTTTTTGAACTGGAATGACATCATAAATAACCCTTTATTATATCAGCAACCCTTAAAGGCAAAAAGCAAAGAAAAAAGGGAAAGATGGATATCTGAAGCAAAGCATTTTGAAAAATAAATACAAAAGTACAAGCAATGTTTGTTACACAGGGAACATAAAGTTTATTTTGAAATTGCCATAACAGAACAATAACCAATTTTAACAAATTGCCTGCAGTTTTAGAATATATACAAATGCTCCATAATCAGTGACCTTAACAACAGCACTCATGCCACTCAGTGTCCATTTGCCTTTTTTCCCCATCTTATAGAAATATATATACACAATATAAGTCTGTAGAAGACCAACAGTACTATTTGCCAAGATGAACTCTACATTATTATTCATGTTCTATCAGAATATTACTAGCAAACTAGACCGCTATTAGAAATAACAAAATCAGGGTAGAGAAACTAAAGCAACATGACTGATCCTAACAAGTTATTTAATGAGTCTAGTCCGAAGAGGGATTTTTTTCTCCTTAAGTGTGTACCCAAGAATATATGGGAAAAGACTGAGTAGAAGGAAATAGCATTGGAGGAGGTCCTGAAATTAATGAGGGAGAGAAATCTGGCAGGCATGGCATGAAACTAACACCCACTAATATCCTTTCCAGGCTCAAATTAGCTAGCATGTGGAAAAATACTTACTTGCCTATTACCTGAAGACACAAGCTGAGTTAATTCAAGCTTCATTACGTTACCTGGAAGATGAAAAATAAATTATAGCAGTGTAGCTGAATAACTAGAACAGATTTACTGTTTACTCCTGGGACACTAATCAAAAACTAACCTTACAGGAAGGGATGGAGAAAGGACAGCAAAGGAAACAGAAGAGTGGACAAAAAGAGGAGAAAGAAGATTGATGTAGAGCTAGTCCATTATAATTGACAATATTCTACTTCAGCTCCTGGAGTATTTATTCTAATATTATTAATATTAGAATAGAAACACACGGGAAAAATATCAACAAAAGGTAACTCTTTGTGGTTGACACCTGATGGATTTATAGGACAATGGGACAGTCAGTGGCTTCTAACTTGACCTTCTCTTGACTTTACAGAAGTGGCTTGCTCCAGAAGGACAAAAACCTGAGACCCAGCAAGGACAAAGGAATCCTAAATGAATTAAAGCTAAGAGATGAAAACTTTAAAAATTAATACACCACCTGCTCCTGTATGTATGACTGAAAAAGTCTGGCCAAAGGTTACTTGCAATGATGAAACAGAATGTAGACAGATGATTGTTGTAAACAATTTTTTTCTCTCCCCCCAACCCCCTACAAACAATAAATAACATTTTGGCTTTTAAAAGACTGCCTAGTCATTAAATTCATGACTTGTCACAGACTTCAAAATAAAGAACTGGTGATGGAAAAAACAAAAAGCAGACCTGTCAGGTTAGCTTAGTGTTACATTAGGTGTCAGAACACAGCCTGGCCTAAGAACTGAAAAATCATGTAATTGACTCATGGGGAGGTAGTAGAGGCTGACACTCAAATGGCTCAATTCACAGCAATGCATAAGGGGAACAATGTGTAACAGATCGTGTACTTTAGAAAGACAGTCAGGCAAGCAGACAGACAGACTATGTGAATACATGGACCTACTTCATTTTTAGTTATTCTACTATTCAAGCATTTTAAAAATCATACTTACTTTCAGGCATTTCATTTACTGCAGCAGGATCTACGGCACTTTCAAACACCTTCAGGAAAACAGTAAGAAGTAAACAAATTCATTATAACACCAACTAACTTAACAATCTAGCATTCATAAGAACAATTTAATACTTATTCAAAATAATTCCCCTATTCTTTGTCAAGCTGCCATTAAGCAAAATCAAACTCAACTAATACTATATATATATATGTTTGTATACTTTAAGATGTTGTTTACATTTTTTAAGTTATGCAATATTTCAGAAAAAATACTTTAAAGCTGAAAGTGCATATTCATCCAGTTCTGCATCAATGTCAGAACAGTCTGTACTTTGTAGGAAAAACTATCATGTTTACAATTCTGTGAATTGTAAAACAGCAGAACCACAAGGACAATTAGGAAATTTGTGTTTGGAAAACACTTGAATTCTTGGCCAGTCCTACAAGACACATCCCAAAAGAAAAAATGAAAAGCCCTAATTGCAAGCACCTGAAAGTACAGGTAATCTTCCACAGGGAAGTACAGGAGTAAAATCAGCTCCCTGGTCCTACTGGCTACACTATTCCTGATACCGGCCAGGATGCCGTTGGCCTTCTTGGCCACCAGGGCATACTGCTGGCTCATGTTCAGCTGGCTATTAATCAACACCCCCAGGTCCCTCTCTGCTGAGCAGCTTTCCAGCTACTCCTGCCCAAGCCTGCAGCGTTGGCGAGGGCTGTTGTGGCCAACATGTAAGACCTGGCATTTGGCCTTGTTGAAACTCATACAGTTTGCCTTGGCCCATCGATCTAGTCTGTCTAAATCCCTCTGCATGGCCTCCCTACCCTCAGGCAGAGCAACACTTTCACCCAGTTTGGTGTCATCTCCAAATTCACTGAAGGTTCACTCGATCCCCTCATCCAGATCACTGATAAAGATATTAAACAGGACTGGCCCCAGTACTGAGCCCTGGGGGACACTGTGGGGGACTGAGGCAAAAGAAGTGTTAAGTGTGGTAGAAGGGAGGAATAAGCAGCTGCAGCACTGTTCTGGCAGATGATGAAGTTGTGCGAAGCTACTCCCTAGATAAGGAGGTGCTGCTCACAGGGAAGAGATTCCCTTTTCAGTGGGAATGTGATCTTTTAGAGTACGCGATGCTGTAAACAAGTAAAGTAGAAAATTACTGGCCTTGGTAGAAAAGTACATAAAGAACACGCTTGCTTAATAAAGCGGATTTCATTTACTACACTCTGGAGTCCATGCCTTAATCCTCACAGGACACCACTCGTGACTGGCCGCCAACTGGAATTAACTCCATTCACCACCACTCTCTGGGCCCAGCCTTCCAGCCAGTTTTTTTACCCAGCAAAGTGTATGCCCATCCAAGCCATAAGCAGCCAGCAATAAACCTCATCTATTCCTGTTTTGCAATGGCTTCTGCAAGGTTTTGCTTGTCAAGAGACATAGTCATTCTGTCTTACACCATTTTTTTAAAAACAATTTTCCAACACAAAATACTATTCACCAGAACCATACCCAATGAGCTTCAGTAGAGTACAGGAAAAACACACTGAAGACGCCTGCTCTCGCTAGTTCCAGGTGTTAGTGTGGCATGTAAAATAGCAGCAAAACCATTTGTCTGTCATTTACTTGGATTTTCATTTACATCATGTCTGCTGTAATGACAAAAATTTTGAATAGATGATAGCCATATTAAAATTGAGGTAACATATTGCTTCCAGAACAATCACATCTGAAACACAACAAATTCAATTACCCTTGTATACACTGTTGCTGACATTAGGTAAGAACTGTCCCTGTGGGAGGTGATCTTTCATAATGACTGCTATCAAAGCCCCAGACCATAAAATCTTAAAGAAATGTTAACATCTATTCCATTCCAGGAATGGGTCTAGTACTTTGCCTTAGTATGTTGAAATACATGTGAAACAACAATAACCTACCAGTTGTAAAGAAAACTGAGAAAACTGAGCATGAATTACAGCTTGCACAAGGCATGAGACATTAGACCTTCTATCCCAAGGCATCTAACAAGTGAGTCACCTTATCAAAGCACATCTTCTCATGAAAAAAAGAGAGGGAAAACAGGAGGAAATCTCTTTGTGTTGATCCAAGGTGCACACACTGAGAAAAATGTCATGTTTCTCAAGCAGAAACGCACCAGGTCATGTAACCTTAGGAAAGAAATAAATACATTGGCATGAGACTCCTTAGTCCAGTCTTACACATGTGCATCAGTCCAAGTCTGCAGGACTCTGTCTCAGAGAGGACTCAGTAGGCCTTTGGCTTTATTACTGATAATCTCAAAAGGGCGCCAGATTAAGATTGGGAGTTGTCTCATTTTGTATTTTGGACTTTTCTTTTTTATCATCTTATGTGACAAGGACTGATTTCATAGACCTTAGTGTTACACACAACAGAAACATTTGATACCTACAAGGAAATGAATGAGTGAAAACCACCTTTTTTTTTCTTCTTACATCTGATGAGAAGACCTGTTATGAGCAACGTATTCGTATTATCCACTTGCACAACAGCTGCAATTCTCTTCATTAAATAAACATCACACAGCAAAAAGAACTCCACATTTAATCTAACCTTTTCCTTGTACAGCCTTTCTAGCACACTTTATGCCTGCAACCCCAAAGAACCAGACAGTGCCTCCTATTTGGAGGAGGAGCTAAATAACCCACAGATGAGAAACTACGGTGACAACGAGGGTGCATTTTAATCTTCACAGGTGTATTATCACTGCAAAGGTACGACCTTATTTTACACTAACTTCCATTCCCACATGAGAACCAAGCTGTGAAAAACCAAACAGCTCCCCAGGAGCTCTAACAGAAGGTGCGTTCACAGATGTACGTACACAAATATTCAAACACAGTATATGTATATACATATGCGCGCGCACACACAGACGGACAGCATATACACGGGCGCATAGACGTGTGGCTTTCTTGCACGTTCCGGCACCTCAGGGTCCCGGAATAACGGCGNATATATATATATACACACACACATACAAGTATAATTTGTCAGCGTCCTGCAGTAGCCTCCAGGGAGCTGGCCGGCCCTCCGCCGGCACGGAAGAGGCCCGACACACGGTACTCCGAGCAGGGGCACGCGGGACCGCCTCGGCGCCATAACCGCTGGCCACCGCGCGCTACCGGCGGCCTGGCCTGGCCGGGGGGGGCAGGGGGGAGGAGGGAGGGCTGCGGCGCTTCCTCGCCCCCGGCGGCGGGCCTCCCGCGGGGCAGGGACAGGGGAAGGTCCGCCGGCCCGGCGAGGCGAGGCGAGCCGAGGCGAGGAGCGACTGGCGCAGGCCCCGCCCGAACGGCGCGGGCAGCCAGCCTCGGTTGCCGGAAGTGGTGCGCTGCCTCACTTCCGGTGAGGTGTGTAAGGGCTGCCGGCGGTCGGGGACGTCGCTCGGCGGCGGGGATGGCGCTGTGGCTCCCGCGCTCACGGGACGGCGGCCCTCCGTCGGAGGAGGACGAGGAGCGGGGGCAGGCTCCCGCCTCCTGTCAGCGCCTGCCGGAAGTGCAGGTACATCCGCGCCCCCCCTT
>VUYV01000017.1:0-35040 GCA_008711295.1 Anarhynchus alexandrinus | reverse complement strand
AGGTGCCCGCCCCCCGGGGGGGCCGCCCGGCCGCCGGGGAGCACGCCAGGGGGGGGCCGATGCGCCGCCGCCGCGGGGGGGGGGGTCTGGCGTCCGCCGCCACCCGTGAGTAACAGTTCCACGTTTGACAAGTGATGTGGAAGGAGCTGGGCTGAAGTTATCCCAGCATCCTTGTGTCTAAAAAGCAGATGTAGAGGCGGTGCGTTTCTCTGTTGGCTGGGGCAAGTCGGCATGTTATAAATACGTTGTCAGGAATTCTGTGTGTCCTTGCAAGAAGCTGCCGTTACATTAGTTATCCAAACAGTGAAATCTAAATTTTGTTAAAAAAATGAAATAATGCTGCAGTTTCCAAACAAAGTTGGCACAAGAACTTTGATGTACCTGCATTAAAGTTTCCTTCAAATAATCTTTCACAACTTGTGTCGTCCTTCATGTCCCTCTGTCAGAGGTTATCAGCACCACAACTTTCACAATATGGCACTGGAAGGCTGAAGAACTAATGGATGTGGATGTTTTTTCTCCACTGTTGGTGGGAAGGCATGGCATGTGCTTTAGAGAATAATTTCTTAAGTTACTGAGTTTGAATTCCCAGCACACACGCAGAAGTAATATAAGTACTGTTGCTTAAGAGGTCACTTTTGTCTCCCACCTATGAGTGGTGACCTCCTCAATAGATTTGAACAAAAGGAGCATATGCTTGTGCTGGGCCTCAGCCACTTCATAACTTAAATTCCACTTTCACTGTTAGTTCCAGGGAAGATGTTGGCCATCTGTTGGGTGCTAATCCATACTGGAATGCAGGCAGCAGCAGTTACTTTGCTGTTGTGATCTGATGTCACAAAACTGATACTTTCTTTTCAGAAGTATATATTCAGAGTATTCTCACACTTGGCTGTTGCTAGCATTGCAGCCCAAAGATAGCCAGAGGGGTTTCAGCTGTGTCAAAAGTATTTTTACAGTCTGGAGGCCATTACTGATAGCAGTACACAATCCATGATTTTGCAAATGCACTTAAAGTTAAGAGAGCTTGAATTATGAATCTTTCTATAAAAACATCTAGCTGCTTCATCAGTCATGCAGCATTATATTTGCAGATCTAAGGTGCCTTCCAGGTGCATTATCTTTGGGATTTAGGCCTGTTTGCTTGTATACAAACTGTAAACTGTCAATTTCCCCTGCATAAATAGCATGTCTGATTTTCCTCACAGACATACAGCCAAGGGATTGAATTAGCCTGCCAAAAAGAAAGAGAGTTTGTGAAGCACTCTGTAGAATGCACGTGGAACCTAGCAGAAGCCCAGCAAAAACTTGGTAGTTTAGCACTGCATAATTCAGAATCCCACGATCAGGAATCTGCTCAAGCAAAGACTGAAGCTGCAGAGTTGAGATGGAGAGAGGAAGAGTGGAGAAGAAAAGAAGAAGCACTAAACCAGAGGGAAAGACAGAATCTATGGAACACAGATCTCGTTAGTAAGGAGGTATTTAATAAGGTATGACCCATATCAGTGTGCATGGATACAACTGTTAGCTTCTTTTTTTTAATTCCACTTGTTACTAGTTGAGTGTCTTCTATGTTTCGTACAGCATAAACCACAGTATGTGTTAAATTTTTTTTTGTTTGTTTCTTACTTTGCCTGATGAAAGGGAGCAAGCTGCACTCATACAACAAATCTGGATGACAGTTCTTTTCCAGAAGTGCAGATCAGAACTTGCGCGGGTCATTTAGCTATTAGATTTGAGCCAGCAATGTGCACTTGCAGCCCAGAAAGCCAACCATATCCTGGGCTGCATAAAAAGAAGCGTGGCCAGCAGGTCAAGGGAGGTGATTCTGCCCCTCTATTCCACTCCAGTGAGACCCCACCTGGAGTACTGCGTCCAGCTCTGGGGTCCCCAGTACGGTAAAGGCAAGGACCTGTTAGAGAAGGTCCAGAGGAGGGCCACAAAAATGATCAGAAGACTGGAGACCTCTGCTGTGAAGAAAGGCTGAGGGAGTTGGGGTTGTTCAGCCTGGAGAAGAGAAGGTGCTGGGGAGCCCTTATTGTGGCCTTTCGACTTATAAGAAAGATGGAAAGAGACTTTTTTATAACAGCCTGTGGTGATAGGACATGGGGCAATGGTTTTAAACTGAAAGAGGGTAGGTTTATATTGGATATAAGGAAGAATTTTTTACAATGAGGGTGGTGAAATACTGGAGCAGGTTGCCCAGAAAAACTGTGGATGCCCCATCCCTGGAAGCACTAGAGGTCAGCTTGGATGGGGCTTTGAGCAGCCTTATCTAGTGGAAGATGTCCCTGCCCACAGCAGGGATGGGGTGGAACTACATGATCTTTAGATATCCCTTCCAACCCAAAACACTCTATGATTCTATGTAGTGCAAGTGTTGCTGAATGTGCTGAACAATAGTTTCTTCACATGAAGAGTGTTCTTCTCACCTGGGCCAAATTCTTAAAATGTTGACCTGTTAGTTTGCCTCTAATAATGGTTACTGTAATACAAATTATTTAGCACAAACTTTTTTTTATAGTAGAATCTCAGCTTTGATTTTTTAATTTGAACAGTTAGCGCATCTCCTGATTTAGCTGCATCCAGGCTGCAAGGTACGTGATTCTCATTGTTGACAGATCAGCATGTTCCCGCATGAGGACAGAGGTTTCTCGGAGTTCTTTGGTCAGTAGACTATAATGAGACTTCTAAACTATATTATTAGGTAATGCAATTTTTTAAAGAAAACCTTCTCAAGTATATGACATGACTCTAAAATTAGAACATAGCTCTTCAAATAGTAACATATTAAAATATAATACTCCTATATATCACAAAAAGGTATGTCTGGAGTTTCTCTGATGGTACAGTTTTTCTCTTCCTCAGAGTTTTATTAATCAAAAAAGAAAAGAAACAGAAGATGAAGATGTGTCTGAACCACATATGCAAAAACATGAACAAAAAATTAGACACTTTGGTGAGTGTGCTTTTTCCAACATTGTGCAGTTCAAACTTCTACAGAATTTGTGTAGGTTTGCTCCTTATTGTACAGAATGAATGCTAACAAATTAAAGACCTGGCTGTCAGACTGTTCAGCTTTATTTTGTCAGGACAGAAAATAATCTCAAAGTGAGATAAAGTGTAAACTGTAGAAGCTTATTGGTTCCTGTGACCAGTAAGAACTTAAAAAAAAAATAAAAATTCATACTCAAATGAGCTTAAGCTCTGAAAACTAAAGTTCTAGAAACTTTTTGTGCTGTTCTGTGGGAAAAGGCAGGGACACTCTTGTAAATGTAAGTCGTGTGTATAAAAGTGTATGGGATTGTCCATGGCTCCCTCCTTTTAATGTTTTTCTGGTGGCTATTAAGCTACAAGGGTAATGACTGATTAAAGGGAAACGTCTGTAAATGCCTACTGACAGTGTGTGTACATGGAACTGTGTGTTTCTTAAAATTATAATTGTCCACTAGGTGTCACTTCAGCTCTGTCATAATTGTTGAACCCAATTAAGCACAAAGCTGATCTTGTAAAGATTTTTATGGTTCTCTGAAGTGCTTTCCATTCTCAGTTACAGGCTGGTTTCAGACTATGGTATAATATAGTAAGTCCATTGTAAAAAGGGACAGTGCATTAATGCTTTTTCCAAGTCTCTTGTTCTGGGCTAGTTGCTGCCAAGGGCCAGTGTGGACTTTGCTAGTCACATTGCATGAGTCCTGTTTCTGGATCTTGCTCTGGCTTCCCAGCAATAAAGAACTTTTAAAGAACTCTTGAAAACAGCCAAAAGAAGTATTAGCCGTTGCTTTCTCTTTAGGCATTTGTTTGCTAGAATTAATATTAGCTTAGGTCGTTAGCACTGAATTATCTTTAGCCCAGTTATAATTATACGCTGATAGACGGGTAAAGCTGTACATCTGGTACCTGTTGCCAGTAATGACTTGACTGTCAGTGATACATGAAGGACAATTTCAATAAGTGGTCTGAGTATTGAGTTCTGATTTTTAAACTCAGCACTTTACAGGAACGTAGCTTCATGCTATCACAATTTAACCTTCTAGTTAAGTTTCCAATACTGATGTGGCTTTGCTTTTTGAGATCAAGCTGTTCCTGTAATGAAATTAAAATTTCCTAAAAACCTCACAAATCATGTGTTAGAAGGACTTTCATTTTTGACAGATTACACATTCTTTTCTTTGCATTCTTATTTACAAACATTTAGAGGATTTGTGTTTGTCAGAAGCACTGAATGTAAATTTCTATCCATAAACTTTTTAAACTATTTGATGATGTAACTAAGAGATACCTATACCACTTTGTTACTGGGTATGAGAACTGATTAAAAATAACATCAGCAATTCTAGAGATGCATTGAAATATAGGAAATTGTGACTGTTAAAATTTACTTTTAGTATCTTCAAAGTCTAATTACACCTTCTGGTAATGCTCTTTCAGCGTTCGTTAGATGTATAAATAAAACCCCCAAATTTAGCTGCATGCTGTCATTGTGAGGTTAGTGAATTGCAAAGGTGTTACATATATTGGGGTATCAATGCAACTAACTTCCTTGCTGTATTAAATCATTTATCCATTTAGAATATCGTAACTATGTTTCTCTTATTAGGTATGCTGAGCAGATGGGACGATAGTCAAAGATTTTTGTCTGATCACCCATATCTTGTATGTGAAGAAACATCTAGATATCTCATGTTGTGGTGTTTTCATCTAGAAGCTGAACAGGTATGATGAAGATGTTTAAATTGTTTGAAAGCATACACTTTCCTACTTGCACTATAGAAAAGCTGACCAACTTGATTAGCTGTTTAACTGTTCTTCCCACCCTCTCTCTACTTTATTGAAGAAAAACATTATATGCATTGTCACATACATGTCTAGTTGTAGCTAATTATCAGTCCCCTTGCTTCTGTGAGCATCAGCTCTCATTTGTTTAGGAACGAGAACAAAAGGAAATTTTACTCAATTTTAGAAATATAATCACAGGAAATATCTTTAGTCATAACTTTAACACTTTTTTTTTTTTTCCCAGAAAAGAGCTCTGATGGAGCAAGTAGCACACCAAGCAGTTGCAATGCAGTTTATTATAGAAATTGCCAAAAGCTGCAATGTGGATCCAAGAGGGTGTTTTCGTCTCTTTTTCCAAAAAGCCAAAGTAAGTCAGCTTGGGCAATGACGGGAGAAACTCTTGGTGCTGTACAAGGGACCAGTGTTTTACAGATGGTTTCTTCCTAACCATAAGAGGCTAAATATTTTATTGACTGACTTAGGCTTATGGGAAAGTGTTTTGTTAGCAATTCTTTTCTAGACAGAATATTTTGGTGTAATTCCAATTCTGAAAAGGGGAGTTTTCTGGACTTTGCTTATCCCAGAGGTAAAGCAGGATACAACAGAGGGACAACGGGGGTGTTATAGACAAGTAATAACTATGTAACAACAGCAGACATAGACAGTTTAAGGACTGATTTTGACTAATTACACCTATGTATTGTCACAGCTTTCCATTTCATCTGCATATCACAGTGGGGCCCAGCAGCATCCCTTTCTCATTACTGAAATAAAGCGATCCAGAGCTATGCAGGAGAAATGCGGAAAACTGAAACTATGGTTTGCTGTAGCCAGTACTCAGTTATTCAAGACTCTGGTGGCTCTCAATATTGCCTGAAGGAGTTCAGTTAAAGTGCGAGTCAACTTGTGCTTTACTTTTGCCCAGAGTGCGACAACAAGCACCTGTTCTTCTAAGGGTACTGGCTTCTGATTTGGAATAAAGAAAAGGCTAAAATTAGATTTATTTTTACATGTCCTTAGATAAATCAATTCATTTTCTTCTATATGTAAATACTAGAGATTGTCTTAAAAAGAAATCTACCTGAAATCTCGTTTTAAATTGACTAACATTATTCTTGAGTTGTTCAGAGTTGTTATTCCCAAAGGATATAATATGCCTTACTGCATGGTTGGGGTTTTTTTTTCAGTACCGTGTATGCTTACAACTCAAATAAGTCTGGCTGCAGTGCAAATATTTCATTTTCTCTTTGCAGACAGGAGAAGGCTATTTTGAGGCTTTTAAAAATGAACTTGAGGCATTCAAGACGAGAGTGAGAATCTGGTCACAATCACATGGCTTTCAAACTATGTTACTACATGATCTCAGTGTCAATCCTGGTCTTCTAAGAGAGCTGACATCTTTTTCACAGGTAGGTTTATTATTTCTACAAATTAAGTAAAGTAGGATTGGGTCCTGCCTTTAGAAGCTGTACCTTTCTGAAATATAAAGAGGATTATTCCTAGAACTGCTAGTGTTCAGGATATAACGTGCAGTATTATCAGTATGCAAGGCATATATGGGCTTTGTTTTTACTTGCTGGAATTCAGAAGGCATCATCATAAGGTCAGAAGCATATGTTAGTTCAGTGCCCTTATGTTTTCATGCTTAAAATATTAACACTGCATCATAAAACTGATCAGATGCTAGAATTGTATTCACAGTCTTTACCACAAACAGTGAAATGAGCATTCAGTGTAAAATGACTAATCCTATTCATGGGATCATTCAGGTAAGTCAAGCCTAAGGGAAGTCTCCTGTTGTGATAAAAGGAAACTGAGGGTACTTAGGTCTTTTGTTACAGTACTAGTGATGGCCACATTCTGGAATGAGGAAGCAACTTAAAAGATTGTAAAAAAATCGGGTATTAGGGAAGGACTTACAATTGAAACTACTTGTTTGAAATAATTTGATTAAAGTACCTCTCAAGTAAGATCCAACAGCTGAATTTTAAGTAAATGTGCAGTCAAGTGCTAGAAATATTGAGACCAAATACAAGCTCTGCCAGCAAATTTAAAGAATTCTTAACACAGTGAGATAATATTGGTGGATGAATTTTTCAGAACTTATTTCCTTATTATTGCAAATTTGTCTCATCTTAAGATGGACAACACGAAGAATCCAACTTAAGCTAAACTCTCTCTGTTTCTTTCTCTCTCCTCCATATATACAGTTATGGAGAATTAACTGTCAAATTTTCATCTGTTGCAGAACGCAGGTGATCTGCAAGGTTCCATAAACACAGATGACTGCAGTTTAAACTCTGTGATACAAAGAGATGAAGAAGAATCCAAAATGATGGACACAGTATAATACTCTTAAGACTGAGGCCAAGTACTCTTTTTTTCTTTTTTTTTTTCTTTTCAAAGAAACAAACATGGCTATTTTCTTGACACATTTTTCTGGGTACTGCACTTTATTTTTAGTGTCAGATTTTTTTGTTGTTGTTGTTTTTTGGTTTTAGGGGTGAAGAGAATTTAAAGGGTGGGTAATTCAGAAAAACTTCTAATATTGTTTGAAAATGTGCTGCTAGGTTTTTGGATGTCCGTGAAGAGCACGGTTCTCATATTGCCGAATGTGAAACTGGATGTGTTTTCTGCTACTAACCTTGCCTTTCATTATGTTAGAAATTAAAGTATGAAAAAAAGATCTGCACAAATACAATGTTTACAAGAAGTGGTAGATTCTTGGTAGAATCTGCTATTGTTTTACTACAGATGTGGACCTGTTTTACTCTATGGATATTGGAGATCACAACTGTATTCATGCTACCTTGCTGACATTATAAGCTCTCAAATTTGGTAATCACTAATAGCAATAAATCATTATCTGGTATCAGTATTTCAGATCTGAATGGGTTAGATTAAAACACTGGCTTTCTACCTCTACAAAGGGGATTGAAATGTTACATTGTGCTTTCATTAAACATAACTTGGTTTTGTCCTAAAATGTAAGCAACACTTGTCTACATCTGAGTGCTGGGTTGTATTTCTGAGACTCTGACTTT
The DNA here is from genome assembly GCA_008711295.1 of Anarhynchus alexandrinus. Taxonomy (NCBI): domain Eukaryota; kingdom Metazoa; phylum Chordata; class Aves; order Charadriiformes; family Charadriidae; genus Anarhynchus; species Anarhynchus alexandrinus. Next base: position 27,217 of record VUYV01000017.1, on the reverse strand, counting down.
TCTTGTTCATAAGGCTAACTTCAAGTTTTTTTCAAACCAAGTCTCATTATGGGGAAAAGTACTGGATGGAGGGAACTTGAGGTACAAGGGTTAGGCTAAGATTTCAGTTTAAACAAAAAGCTTTGTTGCAGTTCATATAGGGTAGGGTGTCTTGCGATGTTTGAGAGGTATTTCATATGCTTCTAAACTAAAGTGGGTTTCTGACATTGCCAACTCAAACAATTAAAGTGGAAAATCATTAAAAGTTTCCTGTTTGAGGAGCTGGAAATCCAAATACTATTTTTAGACAAGGCCTTCCACAGAACCTCTGCAGTCCAAAATTCTACTATGCTTTTCTAACTTGCTGCTATTACAGCAGTTCTATATATAAAAATGTATACTGCAGTTGGAAGACTCCAGGGAAGACAGCTCATATCTCAAATAATGGTATCGGTACACACTCTCGGTCCTTTACTGTGCGGTTCTGATTGTATGTCAGGTCTGGAAGGTATGTAGATTTCAATAGTTCGATGAACACAGTCCACCTGTAGTTGGTAATTCAGGCAAAAGCTATGCTGAGATCCAGTAATTTTCAGTTTTGGCCAGAGCTGAAATAGGGAAAAGTCTCAAGTCTACAGTATATACCAGATTGAGTATTGGTACGGATGCAGTAGCAAAAGTAGTAACTCCAGATCCACTGATAGAACTAACTTTTTGTGTGCCTTGAGTTCTCGAGCAGTTCTTTTGCTGACAGGCTAAGGATAAAGGAGCAAGCAGCAGCTCTGTCCCAGATGCAAGTTAGAGATAACCAGCTTCAGTCGTAAAGTAAATTTTTATATTATTTTTTTTAAGTTCGACAGATACTCCAAAAAGGATAAGTAAACACTACCTCCTCCTTAATAATTAGTTAATTATTAAGGGAAATGAAGGGAAACTAATAACTTCAGGTTGTTTTTTAACTGAACGTTATGTGCAAGGGTAGTAAGGGCAGTGTAACAGAGTGACTTGCAATTGCTGCCATTAGCAGTACAGCCACATTGATCTAGCAATCTGTGATATACTGAAAGTTATTTTTAAAGTTTCTAAGGGGCTTAAATTGGATGGTGTGGGAATAAGTGTCAAATCATAAGGAGATTCTCTCCCCCATCTCCCTCCAGCTAACTGAAACTTATGTAGGCTGGCAAAAAAACAAGCATAGCTGCTTTTTATTGAAATCAAAATGCACTCATAGAAGTAAGCAGCACATCAGGGTTTCTCATTGTAATGTGGTAGCTACTGTTTTCTAACCATGACTTTTTTAAGGAAGTGCATCTCTAAACTCACCCAGTCCACAGTTTCCATATGGACATTTCTGAAGATGCAAGTACAAGCGGTCAGCCTTTTGGCAAGCTTTCTTTAAAATGTAAGGAAAGCTGCTTGCAGCAATAGCTGCTGCACATTTTGTTCATTTATAGTAATGGGAAAGCTTTACAAATTCTACGATTATCATCTTTTTTAGACTCAAATGTGTCTCAATATTGACAATGCTAAAACTAGACGTGCAAATGTAGTCTAAGGTGTGTCAGCACCACAGCTCTATAGCTGTTAACAAACAGCCACTGCAAAAGATTGGGAGCTGCATTAGTAGGACACAGCTACTTCAGACGTTGCCTAGACAGAGTTGTTTGTTCCTCAGGTTTTGCTGACTCCTCTTGAAACTCTCAGTCTGGTGAGCATAAAAAAAGGGCTAAGAGCGTTCACTGAAAAATAGCAATGTCTGCATTACCCGAACTGTTAAAAAGTGTAGCCTGTGGAGGTTTGTAACTCCAGTTATCTAGTGAATAAAGACAAGAGCTGGTCAGAGACATGAATTAATAATATGAACTCATGAAAACCAGTCCAGTTGCTACAATAAAACTGTAATATGACAGTTAATAATTTGACCACTGGAAATCCTGGCATTGGCATCAGTGAGCAGTTTCAAAGATAGTAGAAAAGACACATTCACTTGTCAAGATCATCTAGCTACAGGTTTACCAGATTACACTTAATCTGTTCAGTATCTGCTGTCTTTTTACTAATATAGTCTTATATAGCTGCACAAATGCAGAAGCTTTACCAAATGTGTTACATACCATTGAAATTCTTTCTCACACCTGCAAGATAGCTGCTCTGAGGGCAGAAATATAAACATAGTAATAAGGCCAATTATCCAACTAAGTGTTAAGGGTAATTTAAGCCCAGCAAAATCAACTAACATCTTTGCAAGCAAAGTTAAAAGAAGGTGATTGTCTTCCACAAGATCAACCTGTATGTATGCCAGTTCTGGTCTGAAATGGCTTTTTACAGAATGGTGGTCATGGTTCCCCACAGCTTCTGGCTGGCCCACACAACTGAGAAATGTGCTTTCATGTCCCTGTCATTGCTTCACACTACAAATCATGAGTAAATCAATCAATGTGCTTTGTAATTAAGCTGTATTCTGAAATGTGTTTCCTTCACCAGTCAATATTTGCAAAATTACGTATTTTCTGAATAAGAGACACAAGAGTCGCTGCTTTTGTTAAAGTCAGTTACTATATTATAAAAATTAGGTATATTTAATATAAAAAAATACAGCATTAAAGTGAGAACCACAGGCGACACAGTTTTATCATAATGTAAGTTAAGGACAACATTAGACTTTAATTATTGATCAGTCTGGTAGACTACATAGAGAAATCCTTGATTGCTGAATTTCATGTAATCACGTGTGAGCTATGACAGATGAGCAGAAGTTAGACCTGTTTTCACCTGGGAGTGGCAGCATCTTTCTGGCTCACATCTGGCAACTTGGTTTGGAGGAAGGCATAGATATGTGGCCAGATCTTATTAGTTTCTGTTCCAGAGAAGGATTTCAATAACCCTTTTTCCCTAAGGAAGAAGAAGAAGAAAGCATTACAGAAGTCAAATTCTCCACCTCACTTTAAGATTGCCCTGGCAGGAGTGTGCGAATATGCATGTGATTTAACACCAAGAACAGCCGTAACATTGGGAATGCAGGCTGGACATGCATTACTCTGTTCCTCAAACAGTGAGCTATTGGCAACATCAGTTCATAAAAATGACAGCTGTCCACAGATTACTTAATAACAAACTATGAAGGGTAAAAATAAGCAGCAGCAATGCAGTCATATAGCACATGCTATACAGCAGTCATCCAAACAACTGATACTAACCCAGGTATTGTAAAGTTACACCTCAAGGATCAAAGATGGTGCATCAGAACAAACAAGTGAACCAGGCACAGTTAAGTTATTCTGAATTAGTTCTAGTAGCTAGTTTTATCTGTGAAGTATGTTATGATCGGTAATAATAATAGCTTAGGCCTATGTCTTACTGTGATGCTTTGAGGCATTTTCACTTCAGAAAGCTACCAAAGCCAGGAAAATCATTGTCAGTCCAGAAAAACTCCTTCTTTAAAACTTAACCACCCCAAAGATAGAGCTTCTAGTCTTCTGTTCAACAGTTTTGGTAGACCATAATGAAGGGTGGTGGATACGGAGACAGAGGAAGGACAGTCATTTCAGGATGTTGTCATAGAGAGTCTGATTTCTTTTTCTAGGCAAGATAAGACTACAAAGTTCTACATGGTGACCTACTAATATCTGTGTATTAGCAATGTGATATTTGCAGCTTTACATTAAGAGAAACTTTGTGTATAATTTTGGCTCTTAAAGAACTAATAATTTGTTACCATTCCACAATGCAAATGGCAGTATTCTCAAATAGGTGCTTATTCCCAAAGAGTCTTGCTAGCTGTGCCCGTCACAGTCCTGTTCTTAGAACAGCCACTTTTAAATCCTCATTAACGGTTTTTCTATTTGTGTATCATTTCTTGTCCCCTAGCCCTTGGTAGGAGGACTTCTACATCCAGAAAACAGTTAAGTCTTCCAAAAAAAAAGAACTGTTACCTTACTAACCAGAGCTATGTTGCTCAAAACAGTACTATAATGCATTGAATAATGCATAGCGCTCTTTGCAAAGCTAAATATGGCTGCAGCGAAAAGCTCTTTTGCTAAGCAGGCTCCTGAGGAGGTTTCATTCAACAGCTCATTTTACTGGGTTGATTTCTTACTAAGTTGATGAAAGATACACTGCTACTCATACCACGTTCACTGTTGCAGTATCTCTAACTGAAGGGATCTGTTCCTCGCTATGCTAATGTGGAAGAAACTTTTAGAATGTGGATGAACAGATTTTACTACTTACCGATAATACTCCAGAACAGGTTTTGTTTGTGCATCGTAAGCCTGCAGCCTCTTGGTAACCGTCTCTGGCTTATCATCATCACGCTGAACAAGTGGCTCTCCAGTAATATCATCAACGCCCTAATCACGGTTAAAAGCAAACACTGCTGTATATTTCTGTTTCAGTATGTTTTGTGTAATTTTCTATTTAAAGTATGATTAGTTCCCAGTTAGTCATGGTGTAGATTTCTGCTTATAAATAGAAAGGCTAGTGCACATATCTTATCTGGAATATAAAATGTTGACTTTCGAGTAAAACAGTCCATCAGTTAAAAATATTTTCCCAGTATTGGCAATAAAAATCAAGTTATAATAACTTGATTAATTTTTCCTCTGGAACATTAGTTGAATATGGGAAATATGTAGACAAAATCTTCACACATGAGGGAAAACAATATTGTTGGTAGCATGTTCCTGCATAACAGGAAACAAGCAAGAGACCAGTTTGATCTTTGTTTGACAATACTGAAATGGGGAAAGGAGTTAATGGCCCTTTGATTTTAAGTTGCAAAATGGAAGAGTTATCATTTAGCAACAGCTGTATTGGCATAATGGCATAAAAGCCAGCTGAAGTTTTTCTAGGATTCAGTAAACAGCGGTAGGGACCTAATGTGTGAGCTATGAGAGCTCCTACTTCACTGCACATTTTGACCCCAATTTACTGAAGTGCTTTAAGTGATCACAGAGCTTTTAAGCCTTGAAACCAGCAAAACTGGCACATCTTATGAAGGACTAGCTAGGGGCATAAAAGTTGACTCCTTCTTAGGTGCACTGAATCATTGGGCATCTAAGGACAGAATATGACCCACCACAGATATAAGGACTCCTTGCTCCTTCGTACATATTAATTAAATCCTCAAGCATTTTGATTTTCCCTAAAGACAAGTTTAATCTGACATTTGGAGTGGCAACAGGAGTGATCTTGCAAGTACAAAGCCAATTAGACTACAAAACTATTTTCCTTTCTTGCTTGCATTCTGGCAGTCAGTTTCAGAAAATCAATAAAATCAATAATGATCAATGTTCAGTAAGCTTCTCTGTTCATGATGGTGTGAAGAAAATCTGTTCCAGAATATCTGTATTATATTAGAGATGGACTTGTATGCTCAAACTTACCTTGTTTACATAATACAATCATTTAAAACACTCAAGTGTTTCTTTCTAGCATCTTTGCAGGCAGCCATACTAGTGCCTTCATTGTACCTATCAAATACCGAGCCTTCAGCCTTGCATTAACTCTAAAGCCATAATCTTTTGGGGCTCTTGAGTAACTAAACATTTCGCAGGTCTGTTAGATAACAGAGACAAGTGTATTTCATCCATTCAGCTCCATTTCATGGTTTCACTTATATATTGTAATCTACTTTACTATGTTGTGATATGCCTGCTAATTAGTGTAAAGTAGAGTGGAGTGTTCCTAACAGTAAAGCTGTTGCAGCTGAAGCCCACTCTTTGGTAGGTCTGTAATTCTCTGTTGCAGCTTGCCTAGGCTCTTCTGCAATTAAAAAAACCCATGACTTAAATTCCCTTGTTTTAAACAATACAAAGACAGTGTTTCCAGTTGCCCACTTCCAGTGCCTGCCTGCTATTTCAGCTGGCCTCTTCCTGCAACACTGAAATCCAAAAACTACAAGGCCTACTATGCTTCTGATGGAACTTAATAGAGCTTCCATGTGAAATGTGATGCCACAACAGGTAAGGTTATTTAGAGTTAAGGATGAAATACAGCTTAAGCTGAGTTGCCCTAAGGTTAATCCGAGTTCCTCAAAAATCTTAAGGTAACAAAGTACAATCATTACCTTCAAGTTTACTATTCCTCTTATAGGATGTTTCAAGCCATAACTTCTTTGATCTGTTGAGAAACTTCCCTGATGGGCAAGCTTCTACATCCGATTTTGCAATACAACAGTTCCCTTGAAAATACCATCCTGGTTAAATGTAGACACAGGGAAAGCATTAAGTGGATTCCTCGGAGTGATAATTCAGTGTGCTTCCTAGATAGAAAGCATGAGTCCTCTGGAGGAAGGAAAAGGAAACTACATTTTGGACTGTACAGGCTGCAGACTTGCATAACAGGCTAAGAACATGCCCAGCTCCTGTGCCAGTGTGCAAGACTGAGTCTTCCACATCAGTGAACAGCTTTAATGAGAGCTTACAAAACACCATGGTGTTTCATTCTGCAGGGGACAAACGCATTGCCCATCAGCTTGAGCTTCTACCAGGGCACCAACATACCCCGACAGGCAGGGTGTTAGCAGAAAGGTTCTGTGCTCCTAAGAGATGAAATGAGCCTTTCTCTTCTGAGCTACTGTGTTTTGCAACAACATACACAAACAATATTTTACTGCAATTACCAAATGCAACGCAATGTTTATTTAGAGACAACACTGGTGTGTATTGCTTACCTGCACTTTGGGAGGACTGAATTCAAGATTGTAGACTCTGCCACTAGCAGGGTGGATCCAACGTGCTGTGAGCCGACATTTTATGGTCTCAAATGGCACATCTAGGTCAATCACAGTGTCTATTTGACATTCTTTATCCAGGGCTTCTGCCTGAGCGACTGTTCTGGGGAAACCTGTTTAAGGGAAACAACTCCATAAAAAATCCAATGGCAGAGTTATAGCGACAATTACTTGGATTCAGGCATTACAGAAATTAATTGTCAGGCAGAAAAAAAAAAAAAATAGGCATCATCATACTGTAAAGGTTGAAGAGACACTGGATTTTCCAAGTATTTTTCAGTGTATCATGCCACTTTAACTTGTTAAATGCCTCCCAGCTTCCATTTCCTGATTTCAGTTAATCATCTTCCCACAAGTGTAACAAATAAATGCAAAAAGACCCCTTACTCATATGTACTACATACCACTATATTGACTAAAAGCATTCAGAGGTCTGAAACAAGCTAGAAACATTTGTGGCAACTCTTACTTCCACAGCTGTGTAAGTCTGGCTTAAGGAGGAGACCACTACAAACTTAGTTTATTCGGTTGCAGTAAGCCAAATATATCTACCAGAGGCAGTCCAGGATTAATTTTACATAAAACAATAGCTTTAGAAAGAGTTCTGGAAAGTCCAGTGTGTCCAACTGTCCTTGGGGATGAGGACAGTGAGAACGCTCAGGCTGAACAGGAATCTCTCTTCACTTAAAAGACACTGCATTTTGCCCCATGAACTCTATGACTCTGGTAGTGTGCCTTCAAACGTATGTGTTACTACTGGAGAAATCTAGTGGGACTTAACAAGGAGGTGGGGGGAGGGAGGAAACAGAGAACAAGAAAACCAAGGTCTCCACAATGAATTTAAAATGAAAAATTGACCACAAGAACTTTAGCGGTCGAGGCTACAGCAGAACATGCTATTGCACCATAGATTCACTGAAATAATACCTCTACCCACAAAGCTTTTGCAGAGTCTCGTGTTCTTCAGGAGCTTGTCATTTTCAGCATACAAGTAAACTTCTCCATAAAGGCAAGTTCTGATAGGTACAAACTTATGAAACTCTTCTTTGTGTAACATTGGTTGATGAGTGCATTGCCTGAGTAAGGAATCAGCCAAGAACTAGCCTTACAACAGAAAAAAAAAAACCACCATATTTCATGGTCTTAAGGCTACTGTTCCTCATTTAACACATCCCAAAAGGAAAGAGTTGATTAACTCAGACTGTGCTCTCGCTTGTGCATTTAGTCTGATGCACCTGGTTTGCATCACAGTCATCAACTGCCCTCATCCTATTTCTCTCACATTCACATTATCTCATGGAAGCGCTTCTAAATGTTAAGAGCAGAGGGAGAGCCAGGGCTCCAGCACTGCTGTTCTTTCTTACTATTGACAAGCTAGGCAGCCATCACACATCTTAGTTATGCAGCTGGAAAACGAGTTTGCTTTGGGGCTTGTTAATGAGAAACTTCCTCCACAAACTAAAGTGCCTTTACAAAAGCATTTCACTGAAACTAAACCAGCGTTTGCTGCATGCAGTGTTCCCTCGATACAGAAAAAATAATCTACACGATGTGATGAATTACGAAGAATCCAAGAACAGAGAAAAGTGCCCTAATTATACAGCACATAAGTCTAAGACGATCATACCCCCCCCCCCCGACTCTGCTACATCTGCTATGACTCTAGAAGCCACCAACCACCAACCTATCTAAGGCAGTGGAAATGGGTATTGGGCTAAGTAAGCAAGCACACAAGCAGCTCAGCAACTCTATTGAGTTTGACCTGTCTGATCTCAGCTGTTTGTTCTGAGTTGCAGTTACCAAACTAAAGAATTTCTGGCTAACATATTTCAACAGAACAGTATTGTTCCTGCAGAGCCGATTATGCCAGGGCTATCCCTAGTGTAATTCACTGAGTCTTATTACAAAAGCTGATGCAGACAAAATTTCTGCTCCAAAAGTTTAAAGAAGGCAGGTCATTAACATGCAGCAGAAATTGATTTATTCTGTTACAGTCTGCACAACATCCTCCTATTAAGAGTTGCCAGCGTGCCCAGCTACACTGCTATACATCCAGATCCACAAGGCTGGAACTGTGTGTACACAGCACCTGGAACTACAGAAAAAAAACATCTGCAGCTCTTTATTAATTCACTTTTTTTGTGTGCTGTTCACCATGGGAATTAAGCCTTTGTCCTCACTAAGGAGGAACATAACTGTGACTAAAGCCACCAGAACAGATCACTGTACTAGAAACCGTTATAATAAAGCACTAAAGGACAGAGAGCCCTGTGGATTTTTCACTCCCTCTTACTAAAAAGCCACACCAACAACTTTTTAGTTTTATCTACTGAGACAGGTTGTGACTAGAATCCAAAACCACACACATCCAGCCTAGACGCTATCTTTGTGCTGCGCATCCGACTGCGCTCCCATGGGCTGGGGTAACGAGCCATTCAGTCCATGAAGATAGTGGCAAATGCATTTTTTTTCTCTACCGTGAACGCTGAAGCAATGAGCTTACCCCTGCAGAACTGCAGAACAATTCACTCTAGAGAACAGAACCAAAAAGCAAATGAAAGAGACCTTTTAGAGCACTTAAGCAGTGTTTTTGTTAGTGATTTATTACACACTGCATTGCTGCAGTACTCGTTTTCCATACTTACCTTGTTGCTGTATCACGTACCTACCTTCCTATTTAAATAATTCCTTAGGCCCAATGGAAGTGTTCCACTCCCCGAGGAATTTAACAAGAAAAGGCTTTAAAAAAAAGTAACTTCTCAATGCATATTTTAAAGGGGAAATAAAGCATAAGGGTTATCAGAATTGCCGGTTTTGAAATTTTACTGGAGTACTGAACTACCCTTTTCAACATGAATTAAACATCCCTGTAATGCTCTGAAGGCAGGAAAGCACTCAAAGCTTTCCAGCGCAGATTTTCTCTCCATATATAGTGATATCCAATATGCTGACTTACCATCCAATAGCCAGTTGTACCGATCCAGACCTTTTAGCTCACTCAGCATCAGTCGTGTCATGATGTCATCTGGAATAAGCCTCCCTTGATCAATGTAGGACTTGGCAAGGATTCCAACTTCTGCGAAAGTAACAGAAGTCGCATTACACTATCTGTGACCTCCAGCGAGCAAAAAAAAAAAAGCCCACAAGCCTGAAAAAAAAATGTTTTGATCAGGGTGGCGCAGAACAGTGAAGCTGTAAACAAGGCAGACGGTACGCTTGCCATTCAAAAACAGGTGATCATTTAGGGTCTGATCATGCAAATATGCATCAGTTTAATTTGATTGGTCTGTAGCTCCACAGATGGCAACAGGGCATTCAGCACACCTCTATCCCTACACTGTCCAAATAATTTTACTGGTGTTTGAAATATTAGGCTCCAAAAACTAAAATCAGGAGAGGCCATTAGGTACAAGAGTCTTCGAAATAAGAAGAAATGTAAAGGATACAAGTTCATTAAGAGATCAACCCTCAGATTTCCTGTCAGGGAAGTTATTTTCTCAGTTTAGTGGCCAGTTATTAACTTAGGACTTCACTACAAAGAGAAACGCCTTTGGTATTTGAAGGAGCAGTGTGCAGTGGGACGGTATTTGAAGGAGCAGTAAGCAGTTGGACACGCTTGCCAGATACGTATTTTTATGATTACTAGAGTTACAAGAGGATGTTTATAGATGTTGTAAACTATTTATGGGAGTGCACAGACACTAGTATTTTCCCATGGAACTGACTAACCTTTAATACCCGTCGCTCGGCCCACTGGCTCGCTAAAATGCCATCCACGCATCACAGTTCCGGATATCACACCACACTCCTACATGACATGCAGTAGCGCACTGCAGCTCACCCAAACCATGGGTCTGGCCAGGTAGAAATTAATTTGCCTGGGTTGTGTCCTAGGCACAAAGTGTCTGCGGCTTTCATTTATAAAACAATTATCCAATTATGTAAGTCACCCAGAATAGCAGCTAGATTGTTTTTACTGTGGATCTGCACAAGCCTTTACTTGCAGCTAATTCAGATCTAGTTACAGTAAACTAAACAGAAGAGAAAATGGGATGGACTGACATACCAACACAAGATATAACCACTTTCAGCAGAAAGCAATGAAGAATGCCAATCCCATCACTTGATGCAGAATGGAAACATGCAATAGTACAGAAGCCTTTCTTCAGACAAGGCAAATGAAAAGCAACAGATGCCCTCAAGTAATACAAACAGTAGCTTTGGTGCTGGGGGGGAAAAAAAAAGTAATAAAGGGACAATTTTCCCTTATTGGGTATTCACACCTATAGTCAGGCTTTGAAAAGTTTGAAGACCATTTAGAAAGAGGCACTATGCACCTTGGTCGGACTTCTAATAATCCTCACAATGTGGAACAGTCAGACTCCAGTGCTTCTGCCCTCCTGCACATCACAAGCTGGAAAGGTGACAGTCTGTCTGGGTACAAAGTGTCTATTCTTTTCACTATGTCCCTTCTTCGAGGTCAGCAAGTCACACCTCTTTTATTATTCTGGTGCACTTTGAACTATGTACCCTGCAAAAGCAGGCTGGGAGGAGGAATAAATTACATGTAGATAGTTTAATGTGCACTTGATGCTTGGATCTGCTACTGATTTATGCGGCAGCATTACTCTAGCCACAACGATCTAAGAATATGTGCGAAGTAAGGCTGATAGAGAACGGTACTAACGTACTTTGGACAGACAGATGAGCTTTTGGGCCCAGAGAGGTTTAGAGTATGGCAAGCTGTAAGGCACACAGGTGGTATCATTAGACCAACAGAGCTGGAAACATGCTGCCTCTCCCTACAAACTTCAGGTCGTTCAGAAAGTCATTATTATAGAGGAAGAAAACAGGCACGACTGTACCCAAATAATTAGGACAAAAAGTTTGTATACTAGACCACAGCTTTTTTTTTTTTTTTCTTTTTTTTCAGCTTGGCTCTGAAACCACTATAGGCATGGCAATCTTTGGAATTCAAGGCAACACAGGTTTCTTTCCTGTCTAGGTGATAACGTGTATCCATGTTTCGAGGTTCTGCAAAAGACTGGCATATTCTAACCACATTACAGCAGACAAGCTCTATCCATATTCAGCCAAAAGGTTGCTTAGCACTAGAGAGAGGTGGTCACAGACTCCCCACTCTCCAAAGCAGCAGAACATGGTAATAACTGCAAATTGCTAAGGACGCTCACATGTTCAACAGCACTTTTCAACAGACAAAGTCCATTTTCACAAGACACCAAATGCCAAAAATGGCACCGTATCACTATAGTTAATTATATTTATTTTTCCAAGTGTTTTAACTGCCAACTTAGCCTAACACAGTTCCCAGAAAACTGGGAATTGCAGGAGACTTCTATTATAATCAAAACTCATAAACTCTTTGCCTCGACTGAACTTGTCAAAGCTCTCTGGGTTCCCTCTCAGTCCCTCTCCCTCCTTCAGTGTACTAATTACTCCTGCTACCTCAGTATTCATCTCAATCCTTTGAAGACCATTTCTGCAACCAGTGACTTACTTTGAATAAAATTACAACAGAGCTTCATCCAGGTTAATGAGTGAATGAAAAACTCTGTAGCACATTCCTATAAGCCCTACACTAGCTAATTCAGAGCAAACTTCATCATCTCTTAAACCCTCCACTGGCTTCTCTCCTATCATCCAAGGTTTTAAAGTGTCTGCTACACTTTCATGTCACATTTTGGTTCTCCTTCACATTCTTTCACCTGTGCAACCCACCTAGAACACTTTTCCGAATCACTTTTCTTTCCACTGCTTCATGGCTCCCTCCTCCAATCGAGCAATGGGGTATTTCCACCTGCAATTTCTTCTTCTCACACAGCCTTCAGCTCGATTTTGGTGCTCTTTGATCTTGCATCCAAGAGATATTGAAAGAGCACAAAACCTGAAGTGTTTAGTAAATAACATATTTGCTTCATCCTCTGGAAGCCTTCCCTTACCACTAGGCCTTACTTACACTGAAAGGTCCTAACAGCAACAATTTTGGTTTTGTGACCCTCTGTAAATAAAAACTTACGCTTGCACAACCAAACAGACAGAAAAAAGTGCGAATGTGATCAGATATGCCTGCAGAGGTGGTGCTCCTAGCAAATGTTTAACTTGTAGATATCAACTCTAGTAAAGTCAGTCAACTAAGCCAAAGTCATTGTTCTTACAGAGCAAACAGAATTTGTGTGAAAAGAGATGTGGCAATCACATCACAATTGATTTCATAATACAAATAATTTTTCCCCTTCAAACATGCTTATAAGCTTCCAAAACCAAGACTGCTGGTTACCTAACCATAATATTGCAGTGATACTTACAAGTGAATCTAGGCCTCTGAAGCTTCAAAGTGCTGGAAATAAGAATACTCTCACTTCATCACATGCAACCTGAAATGGGTCTTAAAAGGTTTTCAACCCCACGGTGAAGAAAAGCAGATGTGGAAATTAGGAGGGGACCTTTCATCATCGCAAAAATCCAGCAGAGAGAGGGGTTGTGGCATCTCAATAGAGAGCCAGAGGTCAAGCCAGGACTATATTCCAAGTATAATTCACATTATTACCTAATACAAGCAACTCTGTGCACAAACACAGACCATGCTGCAACCTAACCACGACACAAACTTGTTGCAAGACAGTAACACTTTAAAAAGCACAAGGGAAGCATTTTGAAAAATTTGCCCATTGCTGTCCGAAGGCACCCCTACAGTTAGGCCTGCCAGCTCAGGACAAGGTCTTTTAATTTTGGAAAAGCTGGCAATTCCTGGTGCCTCTACTTTTAGCCATCTAACAGCGCTCTGAAGAAGCCTGATTGCCCAGAACTCCTCCTCCTGCCCCGTCTGTTAAAAAACACGAGTAATATTCCCTCTGGAGACATTCCAGCTGGAAGACTATCAGAAACACCTATTAAAAACAAAACAAAACACAACAAAACAAAAAAAACAAAACAAAACAAAACAAAACAACACCCCCAAAAAAACGCCGGGTGCTTTACGAAAAGCACCAAGACCGGGGCACAATTTGGCGATACGAAACCTAGGAAAACGGGGATAACCCCCCCCCGATACGCCCCGCTGGCGCTTAGGAAGAGCATGCCGAGTGACAGCTTTTTTGGGGCCCATTGCGGTGGCTTCTGGTGGCCAAGAGAAGCGGCGGGGGGAGGGGGGGATGGCGGGGACGATCCGGGGCGGGCGAATGCCAGCCCCGGATCGTCCCCGCCATCCTCCCCTCCCCCTCGCCCCGGGGTCTGATCCGTCCCCATTCCCACCTGTCTTCTTCTGCATGTTGTCTCTCAGCAGGTCGCCGCTGGAGAGGTGCTTCACCCCGAAATGTTTGATAATCCGAGCGGAGACGGTGCCTTTGCCGGAGCCCGGCGGCCCCATGATGACGGCGCGCAGCAGCGGCCGCACCACCATGCTGCGGCTGCGGGCAGGGGACGGGCAAGGGACGGGCAGGGGACGAGCAAGGGACGGGCAGGGGACGGGCGGCAGCGTCGCGCCGCCTTCCCGGCGAGCGCCGCCTCGGCCGCCCTCCGTAGGAGCGGAGAAGGCGGCGGGGAAGGGAGGGAGAGGAGGGGGAGCACCGGGGGATGGTGGCGGGGGACGGAACGGAACGGGCGGACAGCGGTGGAGGACCGAGGGAAAAGGCGAGGCTGGTCCTCCCGGGGTGGGGGGGAGGGAACCAAAACAACCAAACAACGAAGTGGCAGCTTTTCTGGCTGTCAATCAGGGGCAGGAAGGAAAGATCCTTTCACGTAAAAGCAGCGGAGGCGGTGGGGGTGGAACCAAACAACCAAACACGAAAGCAAATCGCATTATGGAAAATAAAGCATCAGAGAGCATCTGCCTTAACTGGCCCTGACCTGCCTCCCCAAGCCACTCTGCCCAGNAAAACAAAACAAAACAAAACAACACCCCCAAAAAAACGCCGGGTGCTTTACGAAAAGCACCAAGACCGGGGCACAATTTGGCGATACGAAACCTAGGAAAACGGGGATAACCCCCCCCCGATACGCCCCGCTGGCGCTTAGGAAGAGCATGCCGAGTGACAGCTTTTTTGGGGCCCATTGCGGTGGCTTCTGGTGGCCAAGAGAAGCGGCGGGGGGAGGNGGGGGGGCACGGGGGGATGGGGGTGGGGGGACGGAACGGAACGGGCGGACAGCGGTGGAGGACAGAGGGAAAAGGCGAGGCTGGTCCTCCCGGGGTGGGGGGGAGGGAACCAAAACAACCAAACAACGAAGTGGCAGCTTTTCTGGCTGTCAATCAGGGGCAGGAAGGAAAGATCCTTTCACGTAAAAGCAGCGGAGGCGGTGGGGGTGGAACCAAACAACCAAACACGAAAGCAAATCGCATTATGGAAAATAAAGCATCAGAGAGCATCTGCCTTAACTGGCCCTGACCTGCCTCCCCAAGCCACTCTGCCCAGGAGCCCCTTACGCCCCCCGGCTATTCCCACTCTCGGTCCTGCACTATGGTCACGATTTCCCAGTCTGAGCTGGGACACCTGACTGTCACCTGGTGGCTGCTGGGCTGGTGACACGTCCTGTGGCTGTGGCTGTGGCTGCGGCTGCGGCTGCGCTGCCCCCCACCCCTGCCCCGGCTCACCACCGCCCTGCAGCAGCCCTGCTCTTGCTCGTCTCTGGCAAATAAGCTCCAACTGTCTGGTAGCAGGCAGCTACATTTAAAACAAACAAACAAACAAACAAAACAAACAAAACACACAAAAAACACCAAAACAAACCAAACAAACAAACAAACCCACAAACAAAAAAAAAACCCACCCTGTGTCTGAGATTTGTTTAAGATGCTCGAATGTGAACTGCTGCAGGTTGGCCTTGTTTTGGAGCGGGGTCTCTTCCAAATGACATCCAGAGGTCCCTTCCCACAGATTCGGTTCAGTGATTCCCAGCTGCAGCAGAACACAGTGTTTTCACCAAAACAGAAGGTTGTACCGCTTAGCGAGTGTGCGCTGTCATGTCCACAGCCCTAAGAGTGAGCCTTCCTGCTGAAGGTCCTGGAGGTGCTGATGGATGTCAGCTGCTGTGAGCTGGAAGGGCTGCAGTGAACAAGTGGTCCCACAGAAAGCAGAGCAAAAGCCAAAGCATTAATGAAATGCAGCTTTCCCTTTTAAAACCTTGTTTAATTTCAGTGGTTTTACAAGAGATTTGCAACAGCAACAGGAAAACATTCAAATGGATGTGTGGTGCTTAACAACAGTATGAAAATGGGAGTATAGCCCAAAAACTGCCCAGTGGACAAAATAAATCTCCTTAACAATTAAGTAGGGAGGCACCGGCTTGGCACACATTAGCATGAGCATAAATCTTACTACACTGAGCAACGTGAACCCCTGTAATTGACCCTAGCGATACCTTCATTCAAGAATGCAGTAGGGCAGAACAGGTGAAATATTCAGAGCTTTACGAATGTTCCCAGGGCAAAATCTCAGTCTGCCAAAGCACCACAGTCTTAAACAAAATTTGGCAGCAAAAAGCTATTTAAATATTAGAAGCCATGCTGCTCGTTTTAAGCTCCACACTTCACAGATTTCTGAGAGGTGGAAGTCCACAAAAAATGTAGACTACATCTGAGTATTCCTAAAGCAAATCAGTGGGAAAATGGAGGGTATTATCTGAAATAAATACACAACAAATAAGTAGAATGTCAGAGAGATCATTAACCTTTATTTCCAAAGTCACCATGTATGAAAAGCAGAAATACCTGAGGTTCAGCATCTCTACAGGCACTACTGAGCAGCTCAGAAAAGCTCCACAGAGGACTGTTGAAGACTACCTAGAAACCTGTCTGAACTTCATAAAGGATACACAAAGAAGGGATGGAAGTGGATAGAAAGGCAATTCTCTCTCTCTCTCACACCCACACATGCTTTTCCTAACATACGGCCTTTGCAGAACAAAAGTGGGTACTTATATTATAAAAATTATGTAGTACAATAAATTATTGTTCCCCTCTCCTTGGCTGTCTTTGCCAGAGCTCAAACCTTGTCCTGGTTGTTTTGTGCAATAGTTGTGACATATTCAGAACTGGAAAAGGAAATCATGGAGGATTTGTAGTACTGAAACAGGTCATTGGTTCATTAGTTTGTATACAATGTTTTACACAGCTATTCTGTATTTTAAAACATGCATGTGATTTTTTTCTGCCGCCATCGTTTTGATGTTCGGAACATGACATTTGATTGTCTTCATTCTGATGTAATTATTTGTATCTCAGCCTAGTAACCGATGTTTAATTAATACAACTTGCATTGTATTCTGAATTAACATTTTCCTGCTTACAGACCAGATACCTTATTCACACATGTAGCACGTAGATCTAAGTTAAAACTGTGACTCTTGCTCAGTGAGCTTATTGAAGTTGCCCTCATGGTGGCTGAACAGAAATTGAAATTTTGTTTCAATCAAGTTCAAATGTTATTTCCAATAGAGGGTCTTTCAGATTTCTCAGCATTTTTTCAAGCATAAGAGATTTTTAAAGAGGCTTGTTAAGACTTAAATTGTCAAAAGAGGTCGCGTCATGTCTTCTCCTTGGAGATCTGAATCCTTTCTTTTGTGTTTGATACAGGATTCCTTTAGTACTGTCAGGTAACTACTTCCCAAGTGTTCTATTTTATACCAAAATGATTCTTTACATGAGAAGGAAGTTATAGTATTATTCTGACTTTGGTAGGGCTTCTGACGTGATCTCATATGTAATTTTTGTACCCCATCTGGGTGGATGGGTGGAAAATTAGATGGGTGAAAAACTGGCTGGAATTGAGGTCAAAGTGTAGCTGTTAAAGTTTTGTACTCTACCAAGAAGCTGTTAAGGAGTGTAGCTTGTTGGGGTCTGCCCTGGGACCTTGTCCTGTTTAGTATCTTGTCGTGGTTTAGGCCAAATTGGCTACTGGGGACCTGGGGGACCCCAGATGGGACCGACAGATGCTCCCCTCTACCCCTCTTCAGAGAGAGAGGTAGAGGAGGAAAAAGAGACTTATGAGTTTAGAAGGAACTAAACTACTTTAATGAAATATTAATAATAAAATAAAAAGANGGGCTGACCCTTTGATCCATCAGCTTTTATACTGAGCATGATGCAGATGGGATGGAATACCCTGTTGGTCAGTTTTGGGTCACCTGTCCTGTCCGCTCCTCCCTGCAGGTGGGACCCCACTATGTTTTTTGCTTCCGCCCTTCCAACGGGGCAAACAACAAAGTTGGTTGGCCTTGGGTGTTATGGCAATAAGTATAAGCAAGAGCCTCTCTGCATACCATGCCTGGGCAGCAGCTATAAACATTGGCCTTATCACTCTGAGAAAATGAGCATTGTCTGCACAATATGCTGTTAATTTCAGTAGTTAGAAGAGGCCCAGCTAAGAAGCGAAGTTACTGAACAAAATTGATTCTGTTTTACCTCAAACCAGGACATATCTGTAAATGACCCTGGGGAGGAGACAGAGTGCTCCTTTGTCAACTTTGCAGGTAACACCAAACCATGAGACCTTTGTGGAGGGGCCCAAGGGCAGGGCTGCAGGTCAGCAGGAGCAGGTGGGGGAAAGGTTCCTGGCCAAGCAGGAACCTGACAAAATTCAACAAAGTTGAGCGTGAAGTCCTGCACCCAGGATGCACTAACTGGTTGCAGCAGCACAGGCTGGGGGCTGACCAGCGAGGTAGCAGCTCTGTTGAAAAAGTCTGGGAGGCACTGGTGGAGAGCAAGCCAAGCACAACCCAACGCATGCCCTGGCAGCAAGGAAGGCCAGTGACGTTCTGGGCTGTACTAACAGGAGGGTAGCCACTACATCAGGAGAGACAATTGTCCCCCTTCGTTAGGCACTCCTTAGACCACATCTGAATACTGTGGCTGGTTTGGGGTGCTCCAGTACAAAACAGACATTGATTAGTTGGAGCAGGTTTATCAGGAAGCGACTAAGGCGGTTAGGGCTTGCAAAAGAGGCACTACCAGAGGTTGAGGGAACCACCCTTGTTCAGCCTGGAGAGGAGAAAAGGGTTAAGGGGTACCAAATAGCAGCTTTCTAACACTTACGGGGAGGTTACTGCGAAGGCAGGGCCAGGTTCTTTGCTAAGGTGTGTGGCAGGACTCATGGACTTAGGTAGTAAAGCCAAAGTAGTAGTACTCTCGGCCCTTCGAGGTGTCTAAGACCCAACGGTATAAAGCCCTGAGCAGCCCCATCTGACCCTGCTTGAGGCCACAGGCTGGACTAGGGATCTGGATCCCAACCTGAATTAGGTTTTGATGTCATATTTTTTAAACAAGGTACCCCATTGATAATTTTTTTTTCGTAAAGGCATCAAGTACTTATCCAATGAAAGCTGGAATACATACACTATATAGTTGCAAATTCCCCCTCAAAAACGTAAACCATCAGAAACATTTGAGGTCCAAATTTTTCTTTTGTAGTTAGATATAGGTTGAAATACGTAGTGTGAAATGTTGTTGACTTTAATTGTTTGCCTTATTGTTAAAGTAGCAAATGCACAACTTCTTACAAACCAAACATGTACAGCTGTGATTCTTTATTCGGATTTAAATAATGTCTTGTGCTTTCCAAATAGGTATATAACAGTATCACTTTTGTCATGTCATTTCTACCTTTATTAAAAAGTCTTAATGCATTATTCCTCCCAGATGCTGAGTACAGCAAATTAACACTTACCCTTAACAGGGGTTGTCCCAAACCTCAAAGCTTCCTAGGAAATGTATGTTCTTGAGACAGAAATTTACTGTCTGTACAACAAGCTTGTTATATTCAAAACCTTGTTTAAGACAAAGATGAAACACACCTTATTCATAAAGTAAAAAATTTATTGTTAGCATAATTGAAATGTTAACAGCCTCATTCAAGAATTATTATTAATCCAGATGCAATTGTTACAGAACGACAAAGGATATGTCTATGCTGAAAAGTGCCAATATTATAATAATAATAATACAATTTAAATTATTATGCGCACACTTCTTAGTGTCTACCATTCTCCCGGTGTTGTGTTCAACCTTCTGCCCTCCTTCCCCATACCCCAAGGTCAGTGGTCTCACTTGGGGGCGGGGGCGGGTGTTACAGTGAGTCATCAGCATCTGGAGTCCTCCACCAGGAGGGATACGATGTTAATTTTGACGGTTTCTTCTTCCTGCCTCTAGGGTCCACTTGGAGTTGTATTTGTATGCTTGCTAACACACTTTCACACCTTGTTTTTTCTTCACTAGTCTGCAGCTCCACATTACATCTGAGTTTACTCTATACAGTGCCCTCCACATATATTGTTAGGTAGCTTCTTTGTCTTCTTTTCTACCCCTAAAAACAGTTGTGTCCAGCTCCAGGTCTGCATTTCTCTAACTGGTCACTGGTGAATTGTTTGTAGCTGTGAGGTCTCCTGTGCCAGCCCTGTGCTCCATCTGTTTTCAGCCTATGTACGCTGTATCCCATGTCTCCACTTCTCAAGGCTCTGGTATTGTACCACACCTGCATTCTTCTACATTACCTCATCATATCAGAGTCATAAATATCATCCTGCATGGTGTAACTGCTTGTTACTATTACCTATTTAAAACTATCATCGTACCATGCAAAAATATAAAAGAAAAATAAATTAGCCATAGAAAACTCATCAACTGCAGAAACGGCTGTCACTGTGTCCTGCTTTTGGCTGGGATAGAGACAACTTTCTTACTAGCAGCTGGAAACTCAGTACAAGGCTTATGGCTTATTATGAGCACTTATTATGAGCATTATTACTTTATTACAGGGCTACACGGTTACAAGTTGATAGTGATCGAATACAGTATTTTAGCCGTTTGCAAAACATTTCTGTCTTCTCAGTCTTTCTTTTGAGGTATATTTATAGTCTGTAATGAAGGAGTCCTACTTTAATTCTGTAAAAAGCACTCCTTACAGATTGTTTAGACATCCCTCAAAATACAGCTAGTAGGAGAAGATACTAAGTTAAACACAGGTTATATTGCTGTGTTTCTGAGCCTGTGTGGAAACACCTGGGAGATATGTGAACCAACAGAAATTTAGAAAACAACATTATCATTTTGGATACTTGGAGGCCTCCTATGTTAGCAGAAAGCAGAGCTCTCTTAGAAATTTCTGTAATGACCTTTTCTGTACTATTTATCTCAACAAGCAATTAAAATATCAGGAGACTGTCACGTTCTCCAGCCATTACTTTCATGAAAACAAACATCTATCCTAAGTATTAATGGCAAACCAGTAATAGCTTTACATTATGAGACTAAATTGTAATGACTGTCCAGATCACGACATTTGTACATCTACAACCTGCCATTCAGCCTCTCTGTGGCACCTCAGGGCAGCTAATAAAGATCTTTGTCCTGACTCCAGAAATCCTTGAACTCCTAGGATAACAAGCTGCCAGCATTTCCAGGAGACGGAAATCCCTCTTCTATGTCATTAGATACTATAATGACAGATATAGCTCTCATTACAGATATACTTATCTTATACCAACCAATTAGTGTTTTTCAGTCTATCTACCAGTGATTGTTTTCAGAAGTATCTTACCTCAGTTTCATGAGGACGTTCTGGCTGCCGATGGAGCATGTCAGTTTTGAGGAAGACTGTTTTCCCGATTTTGTTTCCACATGGCTTGACATGAAGCAGATACTTGCAAATTGTTAACAGATGATAGCAAGTCATCGGAAGTTACACCAGAAAGATAAGATGGATCGAACTAAAAATTCATGTGTGGGAGAGCAGAGGTGTACACAAAGGAAGATAAACGAACCAGAGCAGAGAGTTCCTTTGAACTAGTTGTATCGGACTAGACATTTTCTGTGCAAATCAAAGGGTTCACTGATACAGAGTTCAGACAATGCGGTGGAAAGCTTCCGTAGCTCCAGTAAGCAGCACGTGGAAGCATTTTACACGGCTGTCTTCACAGAAGAAGACCCTCTTGATTTCACTGGGAGCATCCATCGTCTATCACATCCCGTATACACAACCTCATAGCAAACTGTTATTTAACTAGTACCCTGTAATTATGTCTGAAAGGCCTGTGAATGAAGGAAATTAAAAGAGACAAAATTGTTCCCTGAAATTAGGGAACAGTAAGTGTCAGACTTCTTTTCCATTAAAGATTCTCATGAATTTGGCGCTGTTTGCTCTGGAATTCCAAAATACCCTCCAAATTCTGAAACCCAAAGGAACTGTGCAGAGATTTGGCTGAATTTAATTGTTTGTAAGCAGGAAAAAAACCCAACAGTTTATCAAGAATGTTTTAAGAATTTCTGTGCAGAGAAGTTTGGACATAAATTTATTAGGTGGGAGGGGATATGATGAGATATGTATGTCTATCTTCCTCCCACTCATGGTTTTCCCTTAGTTCTGCTCAGTGCATCACAGAACAGAATTTCATCCTGTCATACCACAGATGAGGGCTGCAATTGGCAACAGATTTCTTGCACACAGAAAGTAATTTGATTCCTCAAAAACATGACAAAAACCTCTTTTTCTAAAAATGCAGATGTGTTTGTCTGTACCTGAATAGCTCTACATATTTTTGCCCATATTTCAGAAATCTTGGGCATTGTATACATGAGCTGAGGCTGTATTCCAGCTGTCGTTTTTTGATCCTCATTTTTCACAAATTTTTCAGCCTGCTTCCTTTAAAAAGATTCCTTGTGCTTTTTTTCAGCACAGATGTGTTCTTTTGATTTGGACGTATAATTTTTCTGGTTTTGATTTTTTGCCTTTGCACCTGGGTTGGGGAAATCCTCAATATCAGTGCAGACTGGGGGATGAATGGATTGAGCTGCAAAGAACTTGGGGATACTGATGTATGAAAAATTGGACATGAGACAGCAATTCATGCTTCCAGCCCAGAAAGCCAACCGCATCCTGGTCTGCATCAAAAGAAGCATGGCCAGCAGGTCGAGGGAGGTGATTCTGCCCCTCTACTCCGCTCTGGTGAGACCCCACCTGGAGTACTGCATCCAGCTCTGGGGCCCCCAGCACAATAAACACATAGACTGGATAAAGTGAGTCCAGAGGAGGGCCACAAAAATGTTCAGAGGGCTGGAACAACTCTCCTGTGAGGAGAGGCTGAGTGAGTTGAGGTCGTTCAGTCTGGAGAAGAGAAGGCTCCGGGGAGACCTTGTAGTGGCCTTTCAATACTTAAAGGGGGCTTAGAAGAAAAATGGAGGGAGACTGCTTACCAGGGCCTGTAGTGACAGGACAAGGAGCAACAGTTTTGAACTGAAAGAGGGTAGGTTTAGATTGGACGTAAAGAAGACATTTTTCACTCTGAGGGTGGTGAGACACTGGAACAGATTGCCCAGAGAAGTTGTGGATGCCTCATCTCTGGAAGTGTACAACGTGAGGTTGGATGGGACTTCGGGTAACCTGATCTAGTGGAAGATGTTCCTGCCCATAGCAGGGGAATTGGACTAGGTGATCTTTAAATGTTCCTTCCAACCCAAGCCATTCTATGATTATATGTTGAAATTCAGGAAAATAAGGAGTTTTTACACTTAGATTCAGCATGCTTTCCAGAAAATGTACTGTGGTCAGGTCTACTGGCAGTAAAGAACTTTCTTAAGTAGTAAGATACTTAACTTCAGGGGTGCATGGGAACTGAAAGGTTTTCATGCATGCATAAGTATCCTTTGCATCGTTATAATGACATAACATGTTTCCACAATCCCAATAGACTACCAATAATGGGAAAGAACCACAGAATACTGGTGTTGGAATTCCAAATTTATACTGTTTCCTCTGGCATGTGTCCAGTCTCTGCAAAGTATGCATGTTCATCAAAGCATTTATTATATAACCATTTAATTTATGTAGTATTACATTTAGTATGAAAGGTATTGAAAAGGAATCATGAATGGCAAATGCTGCATGTCACCCTAACCTGGGTAAGCAAGGATAATCACAGCTAAAGCTGATCCTGGGTCTTCCAACACTTGAATATGGGTTGCATTCATAAAATGAAGATTCACTAAAGCTATCACAGGTGAAATAATGCTCAAAAAGCAATGACTCTTAACTCTGTTCTTTTTTAATAGGAGTCCTTAATGGATTCAGCCAAAACCACAGAACATCTCCACAGACTTCACACACTAGTTGCTTGATAGCTACCCCTAAGAACACAGCTACCCTTAACACGGGCAGAATAAAGTGGCAGTTTAAAACCTGCAGTAACACTTTTAGTCATGAGATGTCCCTACACCCACGTCTGAAGGTGTGGAGGAGCTATCAGACAGCCTCACACTGCGGTATTTATTTAATAGAGGCTTGTTTCCTAGGCTTTACTCTTGTATTTGAGCCGCAGGTGTGATGGGTGCCATCCAGTCTACTTAAAACATCTAACATTGTCCAATATTTGGTAAAATGAGGAAACATGCAACTTCACAATGACTTATCTTGCAGGTTATATTTTCATTTCTCTCCTCTGCCTACAAAATGCACTGCATGTAAACAACAGAGTCAATAATATCTGGTCGTGTTTGAGGAAAAAAAAAAAGAATAATCTTATTAGGATCATTTATTTTAATCCACCCCAGTCTAACCACTAATGATATAAGTTCTTGTTCACTTTTCAATTAACTATTTAGAGCAGATAAAATTGGATCACCTTGGTCTCCTGACAGCTGACCTTGACCAAAGCTCTTCCTATATGGCCTCTGTGAAGCTCTGAGGATGCCTAGTGTTAAGATCCTTCTCTTGCTTACATAACAGCAGTTTTGGGAATTGCATGCCCTCTTAGCACTGCTCCTGTCATGCATTGCTGTTGTGAATTCAACAATTCAATAGATTCATGCAGTAGATTACCAGTCATTAGCATGTAGATCCTTTGGAAAACAAGGGCCTGACAATAAAATGAAGAAAGATTGCTCTGAGTTTACATAAAGAAGAAAAATTCAATTTTTGATGAGGCAATGCAAGTGAAGAGTCTACTTCCAGCCATGCTAAGAAAAGAACCATGATCAAAGCAACCAATCAGGAAGCTGATCTTTGTGAACTCAAGAAACAACAGAGCAAAACTTTGCAGAGTTTTCAAAACAGCAGGAAAGCAAATTTAAGAGTTTATATTATGACCAAAATGTAATTTCAAATCAGATTTGAATGTAAATCAAATCCTTCTTCTTCTAAATGCTGAACATAATCTGTGTTATAGCTCCAAGCCTTGGTTGCTGTTTTTTGGTTTTACTAGGCTGCCCTTGTCAAATAGCTCATGAGAAGGGGTGGTACCAACAGCGGTACTCACCTGATCTGCTGATGAGTTCATCTTATGTAAGCAAAAAAAAGCTAAGTTGAAGAAAAAAAAATAAAAAAGGAAAACTAAGCACCAGAACCAACAGAAGAGAAGCATGGGAGCAGCACAAAAGAAGAACAGGATCACTGTCTTGGGCATCAGCATTTGTCTAACTATATGCTTTAGCTGTATCCTCAGCAAAGGGTAAGTCAGGAGGAAGGGAGAACGCGAGAACACACTGGTAGGAGTTACCTTTAGGACACGGCTTCACAATATGGGAAGATCAGCATGAATACGAGGTTGACTTGTTCATGCTCCTTCTTCACTTTAGAGCAGATCAGTTCCACGACTGAGTTTGTAACACAACTGCAGAAATAGCTGTACTGGCAAGAGTGGGAGGGCAAGAGGCCATGGCAGAGGGGCAGGAATATCTTTAACTAGCATTGCCAACCAGTGCTTCATATTGTGAACCATAGCCTGAAGTTGCGTCCACACAGGAAAAGCACAAAGCACACTGAACTTAAGGGAAAGTACTTGCAGGCAAGTCTAAAGTAGCCTTTCAATTACTTTGATCTCAGTTCTTCAGACTCAGGTATTGCTCCACAGCAATTTATACTGCTAAGTCACATCCTCTCCCTATCCCCCTCAACACATCTCTAGTGCTTTTCTCTCACCAGCAGTTCATGGGAAGCTTGTTCAGGGAGCTAATTCAGATGAAAAACTAATTCTCCAAAAAAGGAAGTATTCAGCTACAGCAGCTCCCTGAACCAGTACTCTGTGCTGCTGATAGCGGAGGCACAAAGAAGGGTCTGTGGCAGCCAGACCCGAATCAGCTGAAGAATGTTGTTCTATGGCAGCCATGAGCCCATGTGAAAACCCTGGTTCGATAACTATTCCAGATGCCATGAGTAACTTGTATATAGCAACCTCTGCCTAAATATACTGTAGAGCTGCACCTAGTATTACTGTTTGCACAGGTTTAAAACCTGACATTTTCTACTTTCTACACTGAGAAGCATGAGATGTGTGTTTCTATTTTTAGTGAAATGGAGGGCAGTCTACCTGTAGGACAGGCATTCTGGTTACACTATATTGAATTTCTTGTGTATAATTGAGCTTTGCAAGTAGAACAGAGCTGACATGTGCACATGAGCAGATTTACTACTTTCTTCTAACATTTCCAGACACCCTGAGCTGTTAAATATCTAGAGTCTTGGTAGACCACCAACGAAAGCATAAGGAGAATCTGCTGCCAACGCCAGTAGCATTGACAGGCCTGTGTTCCCTCCCCTCTATTAAGCGATCCTGCTCTGGAGCCCAGAATGCTGTCTAAACAACCGAAGCTGCCTCTTTGCAGGCCAGTGCTATTTTCGTAGCTAGTTGGGAATCCACTTACCACCAGCACCAGTACTGGCTACCTAAACACAGACCACAATAACAACTTTTTTGGAAGACAATGTGAGAGCCAGTGGTAAATCACAGGAATTTGAACCTCCTACCATTCTTGAGCTTTGTTATAAAAATGATACAGAAGTACAGTATTAAGACAAGCTCATGTACTTGTAGTGAGAGGAGGGTTTAACCTCACTTAAAGCACTTTACGACTTTTAAAAGACAGTTTTTTAGAACAACAGTTATGACCCTCTCTCCATTAATGCTTTGGGTGGAATTAGACTGCTCTGGTTCAGGGACTTTAAGGAATATGAACCAGAACTGAAGGAGGAATTTTGGCTGCTATGAGTTGCTGTTTTTTTATCATCCCAGAAGTATAGTACAGTCTGTAATAACTGAATGAAATGCTGATGAAGGCCTATGTACCAACATATAAGATATATAGAATCATAGAATCATAGAACGGTTTAGGTTGGAAAGGACCTTAAAGATCATCGAGTTCCAACCCCCCTGCCATAGGCAGGGACACCTCCCACTAGACCAGGCTGCCCAAAGCCATGTCCAGCCTGGCCTAGAACACCTCCAGGGTTGGGGCCTCAACAACATCTCTGGGCAACCTGTTCCAGTGACTCACCACACTCAAAATGAAAAACTTCTTCGTAATGTTCAATATAATCCTGCCCTCTTCCATTTTGAAGCCATTCCCCCTCGTCCTATCGCTACATGCACTAGTAAAAAGTCGTTCCCCAGCTCTCCTGTAGGCCCCCTTTAGGTACTGGAAGGCTGCAACAAGATCTCCCCAAGACCTTCTCTTCTCCAGGCTGAACAGCCCCAAAACTCTAAACCTCTCCTCATAGGAGAGGTGCTCCA
>VUYV01000016.1:8349685-8460887 GCA_008711295.1 Anarhynchus alexandrinus | reverse complement strand
CTTTGTTGTGGTGGCCTGGAGGAGCCCTTCACCGCCCTGCCGCAGAGGAGCCCTTTGCCACACTGCTGTGGAGGCGCCCATCATTGTATGACGCTGGGGGAGCCATGAGTTGTGCTGACCTGCCGGAGCCTTTTGGTGCGCCACGCTGGACGAGTTCGTTGCTCTACTGCCGCAGAGGAGTCCTTTGCTGCATTGCTCTGGAGCAGCCCGTAGCTGTACCATTGTATAGCAGCTGTTTGCTGGTTGTGTCTTAGGAACCCGTTACTGTTCTTTCCTGTAGTATTCCTTTTCAGTTCTGCTCTTTCTGTGTGGCACCGCTGAGGAGCCCTTCACCGTGCCACCTCGTAGGAGGCATTCGTTGTGCTGTGCCGGAGGAGGCCTTCATCATACTGCTTTGGAGGAGACCATCATGGCAGCTCCCCCAAGGAACCATTCACTGCGCAGTACTGGAGTAGCGGTTTGCCTTGCTGCCCCAGAGGAACCCATCATTGCACCACGCCAGAGGAGCCATTAATTGCATCATCCCAGAGGAGCCCTTCGTGTTGTGGCCTTCTGTGGAATCTGTGGTATGTTGTTTATACTATTTTATTTTATGTGTTCTATCTGATATTGGTACTGTATTATTGTACTTTTGTTAAGTATTCTGTATATTTTATTATTTCAGTTGTGTGTAGTTTATGGTATGGTGCTGATTGTATTCTGTTTATGGTATGGTACGTCCTTCAGTAACTCTTTTTTTTTGGGAACACTTCGTCATTTGGCTTTTTTTGAGACACACAACTCATGCCTCTTTATGGGGCATTTTACCTTGTGGCATTTTTCTTGATTTCTACAATGCCTGAGATACATCGAAGTGCGTAATGGTACTGTCCTGGATCAGTGCTTCAAGAACTGGCTGTTTTGTAGTGCTTCAGCACTTGGCTTTTATTGGAGTGCTTCAACCCATGTCTGTGTAGTAGCCCTTCAGTGCCCTGCTGTTTGGAGCACTTCAATGCGTGGCTTTTTTGGAGTGCTACACACTTGTTTTATTGCTGTGCCTCAATGTGCTTGTTCTGATGAATGCTTTTGGTGTGTTACCTTCCACATTTTTTTCTCCTGGAACCAGCAGATGAGCAGGTGGATGAGTTTACATGGGGTTTTTATGTTCCTCACTGGTCTTTTGGGCTCAGGGATGTCTTTTTCTGGGGAATGGTACTATCTGTTTGTTCTCTTCTGTCAGTTTAATTAGCCAGTTCTGTATTTGAGGGAGGCAACTTTGTGCTTTGATTAAATTTTGTGCTTGGTTTTGGTTCTTATTGTTCATTATTCTTTTGGTCATTTTATATTGGGTTTTGTCCCTTGTTCTCCTGTTCTGGATGGTATTAGGAAGGTCCCTTTGGCAGCTTGCAGTGATACCTGTCTCATCAGTGATTTTGGGGCTTTTCCTGGCAATGTGTGGAGCCTGTATAACAGAATCCTAACAGAACATAGGAGAGAACAGGATCTCTGGTGAGTCCGATTGAGTAGTGTCTGTCTTGTCTCAATTCTGCTTTCTTCTGCTCAGTGGTGTGGGGTTTTTTCAGCACAGATGATATCAAGTGTTTGTAAAGGGGTAGCCCAAGCACCCAGCAAGGGTCAGAGCCCTGCTGACACAGGGAGCGAAGGAGAATGCAGACACCAAAAGTGTTGGGTAGGTGCCTAGATGCCCGAGTGCTGCAAGCTGAAGCATCTGTTGCTGCTTGTTGGAGGCATGGAAATCCTGGGGAATATCTGCATGGCCCTGCCACCAAGGTGGCTGAGCTGGTGCAGTTTTCAGGGCCATGCAGTAGGCATGTGATGCTGCGCTGCGAGGCAGCAGCTGGAGGGTGCTCTTGCCACAGGAAAGCTGCCAGGCTGAAAGAAGAAGGAGCAGAGTTAAGTCTGTGCTCCTGAGTCAGTCAGTCCTCAGGGAAATGTCATGTCCTGGCTATTGTGACCCATCCTGGCCTGGGTTCTTGCAGGTCAACCTCCTGTGGTAGAGGGACGGTAACTGGAGTTTCTTTTCCTGCTATTACTTTATTAAAATATGTACTTTGTTTTCTCAGTGCCTGTTGCTGAAAATAACTGCTTTTTCTTCTCTTAATCTTCTCTAAGCTGTTCGGGGTCACCATTTTAGTTTCCAGTTACACCTGTTTTTTTGTTTTTCAGAGAGTCAGTTGAAGGAGCAGAGAATGTATTTTACCTTCAGTTATCCCTGGAGGAGCTGCTGCAGAAGGAAGCGAGCCTATGGTTTTGGGAGCTGTGCCACCGGAAGACAGCTGAGCAGGAATCTGGTGTGGTAGCACCACATTTTTGCTTTTGGCAATAAAAACTGGAGCAAGCCACAACTGAGACATCGTGGCATCTGGTTTGTTCGCTGCATGGTTTTCTGAATCCTGTTAACAGCTCTCAGGAGGATGCCTCATCCCCACCCGCTCCTCATCCTTGACATGTCCCACAGCTCCTGCGTGGTGAAGTTCTTATTGCTGCTGTGCCACTGGAGCTAATAGTGGGCAGCTGGTGGCTGCAGAGGTCTCACTGCAGTTTTTACTGCCTTCTAGTGGGTAAGAATGTGTGCTGGAAGGGGCTGCTTCTCCTCCGTGACAGATGCTGGCTTCCTCCCAGCTTGTGCTTTTCTTTCTCTGTTGAAGCATGGCTGTTGCAAACAGAGCTCCAGGTAGGTACGGTCTGTATTCAATTCCCTCACTAAATGTTGCCGTTCAGTGTAGGTGAGAAAATGTTTCTGCAGGGAGGGGCTGGACAGGAGGCAGCAGGGTACCCTGCATCTGACAGGGAGCCAAGGGAGCACACATCTCCGGAGCACCTATTGGCACCCACGATCCCTAGCCTGAGTTGTGTGGGTAAAAAAAAAAAAAAGCCTTTCTGTTATTTTTGTTCTGCACAACTCACTTAAGTTATAGGGAGTGTGGGGTCTGGCACCCTCCCTCGGCTGCTCTGGTTGGACCATGGCCTACCTGCTCCCTCCTGCCCAAGGGAGCTACTCAGTTCAGGGCCTGTCCCTACTGCACACTTCTGCACTTAAAGGGAGTTTTTAAGTGATTTTTAAATTCTTTTAAGTGCAGTCATGGGTGGCAGGCGGGCCCTGGCCAATGGAGGAGGCCATACCCTGTCATTCCCTTGACGAAATGAGTTCTATGGGGACAAAAAAGCTCGATGGGGTTTCTGTCCCCATGCAAGGCCCTTATGCTCACTGCCCTGGGCCCCTGGTTGCTGGAGCTCAGTTTAGGAGCAGGCATTGATCCCTGTAAGTGAAGCCTGTGACCAGTTTTGGGGTGTTGAGTTGGTGAAGAGAGAGGCTAAGAGCAGTGTGACAGCTTGGCTGCTCTGATCAGAGAACAGGGGACCGTCGCCCTTGCTCAGTGGGAATCCCTCTCTTTCTGGGGATGCTGCTCACAACAAATACAGTTGAGGGCAAAGCACAGCTTTTTCTTCTGCCCTATCCAGTGTTTCAGGCTGGAACACTGCTTTGCTACTGGGAAGACCTCAAAATGTCAAAATACAGCAATGTTGTGGACCCCAAAACCTAAATCTGCAATAAGAGCTGTGGCAGCTGCCGCTTTAATACCCTTTGCAGGGACAGGGATGCGGTGATGCTTGAGAACACTGGGCAGGCCAGACCAGAAGAGCTCTCTTGGAGCTGTCAAAGTGATTTCCAGAATTTTAAAGCAATTCTTTCCCCCAGTTTTTGCTTGGTACTGTATCGCTTGGTGGTGGTTGATCTTTTTTAAAAAAAATAACTCAGCCTGAGTTGGATTTCCAGTTGTGCAAAACTGTCAGTTGTTTGGCTTTGTTGCACCAAGAAAAGTCTAGGAAAAATAGATGCAAGGAGTATCAGGACACTCTAATAACAGGTAGTATTGCTAGCTAATCCCCAATAACTAGTACAGGTTTCAGGAGGTAAATGTGGGTGCATAGATTCAGAAGAAACCATGAGATTAAAGGAGAAATTGCAAGATTAAGCCTCTTGATGGTGAAATATTGCAACTCTCTCGTCCTTTAAATTTCTTTGGCAGGCTGGGAAACAAATGGATTTAGTACTTACTCTATTCAAAAATTTTGAAGAATGATTTCAATAATTGTTTTGCCTAACAGAGCAAATTATGAGATCCTCTGTAACGTGTATTGTTTAAGAGCAGCTAATGATGAGAGGATTTGAGCACTTTAATGGATTTGAATATCCTTTTGCCATTAAATTCAATTGGTCAGCCTGGTATTTTTCTTTAGCAGAAATGGGATAATTCATATTAGTTGCTTGGGTAGGAAAATTACGGCTAAGGGAAAATATAAGAAATAATTCACAATGCTGATATTGACTCCATGTTTATTGTTTTAATAGCAGGATTTGCTGCTCACTTTAAATTCACAAATAGACAAATTATTTACAAAAGCCATTTACTCCAAAAGTAGGCAGTACCACATACTTTAAAACAGGAAGCATTTGTCATCACGATAGAAAAGACTTGATTTCAATACACAAAAGTCTATGATATCTTATGTGTAGTTTAAATGAGTAGGTATTACTGCTACTGTCACCTGCTTTATCACGATTATCAGTTAAGAAACACCCATCCTGGAGTTGCACAAAATCAGAATGGTAAAAACAGCACTGGAGAAGGCAATGCAGAATTCATCTTGAGTTGTTTTGTCACGTTTGACCAGAAAATGAGCTACTCAAGTCAACCAGTGACTGGCTTGCTTGAAGCCTAGAGTCTGTCTCCATCGCTCGCAGAAGGACAGGTCGTCTGAAGATCTCTGTGCTATTTTGGCACTACTTGTACTTTATTTTGAAGGTGTACACAGACTTGAAAACATGTCTGGGCCTGGTTCAGCAGGGTGGATTTCTTCGCGCTAACATGCTATTCTTTTATATGGGTCCCACTGTAAAACAAGTTGAAACACATGAAATTCCATCTGAACAGAAGAAAACACTTTTTTTACTGTGAGTGCTGTTGAACACTGGCACAGATGGTCCAGGGAGCCTGTAGAGTCTCCATCCCTGGAGACAGTCAAAACCCAGCTGGATGCAATCCTGAGGAAGATATTCTAGCTGAGCCTGCTTGAGCAGAGGGGTGGACTAGACAGTCTGGAGATATTGTTCCCCACCTCTGCGATGTTGTGATTCATTCTGTGAAGAGCTCAGTGACTCAAGGCAGCAGAAGCTGGCCATAGGGTGCCTGGAAGTGAAAGAAGGGAACAGGTCCCTTCAATATGTAGCTGCGCCATTTCCAAATACATAATAAACAGAGTAACATTGCATAAAACTACAGAGTGGAATGCTGATAAAATATTCTTAAACAAGGTGTCGCAGGAAGAGACTTGAGGTTTTCACTAGACTGTGAAGCAATATTTAGCTTTGTAGAGAACGTGTCTTTCATAAGAGCATGCTGCACATTGGACAATAGAAAGCTGGTGGTCTGTAGACTTCAAGGAGCTCCATCATGAGGGGTAAACTGAGAGGATAAAGAGGGACATTAAGCAACGTGGGCTTTTTTGCTATCCTTCCACTGGTAAGCAGAAGGAAAAGGACACCAAATAGCTTAAAGGTATGAATGATAAGCTCAAAGGGGTTAAGAGATTTCTCTTAAGAAGAAACAAAGAGGCACCATTGCTAAGATCAGCAACCAACTCTTCCATCATTGTAATACGCTTTAATGCATTCATAGACCTTTTTGTTCACCTTAAATTTTAAACAACTCTAAAATGAGTGTCTACATCCTAAATTTACAGATGGGTGAACTGAAGCACAGCATCTGTCTGAGTTATGGGGTTATACAGCAGTCCAGTGAAAAGAGTTCTGGTGGAAATGCATAGCAGGCTGCTTTTTGAGGGCTCTCACCAATGGTGGGTATTCCCACAGACAAGGGAGAAGTTTCTGAGGAGGCATTGTTTCCTCTTTAACCCCTCTCCAAAGTATATGAGATTAGAACTGCAGAAGATTTATTTCAGTTTTATGCAGTCTACCTCCTCTGTAACTGGCATTGCACTTGTTCTCAGGTCTAAATCGGTGCTCGATTTGCTTCCATTATATGTCGATCTCCATCTGAGCAACATGATCTTCTTGAAATACTTCATGGTGTTATTTTTTACAGTTACAAAACACATGGTGTTTATCATGCTGTTACTCATAGCAATGCATTCAACTATGTAAAAAGCGGTAAGATAATGCTTCTCTTTCACAAAGATGGTGGGGAAAAAGTCACGGACAATTGTAAAGCCATAGAAAGGTGCCCAGCAGAGAACATAGGCAGTCAGGATGCACATCAGTACCATAACAGTTTTTCTTCGGCATCGAAGCCTCTTTCTGATCTGTTCCGTCTGAAATCCTGGTACGGTTTTAAACCAAAGCTCCCGAGAGATCCTGGCATAACACAAGGTCATCGTAATCACTGGTGCAACAAATTCAATGCCAAAGATGAAGAGGAAGTATGATTTGTAGTACATCTGCTGATCAACTGGCCAGATTTGACCACAGAAAATTTTCTCCTGGTTTTTCACTATAAATAACACTGTTTCAGTAGCAAAATATGCAGATGGGATAGCTACAAGTATGGAGACGATCCAGACCAAGGCGATTAGGAAGGTTGCTGTTTGATAATTCATGCGTGGTTTCAGTGGGTGAACAATGGCCAAATACCTGGAACAGACAAATACATTCAAGGTGAAGTCTGAAAACACTATTAATCAGAACATGCGTCAAAACACAAGTGGACAGAATTAGGCAGAAGGAAATTGCAGTCATTCTTAAAGAGGGAGCCTGACAAATTTGTCGATGAGGAGAGTTAAAAAAAAATTCCGAAGTAGCAGCCTAGAGCTGAGTTCCTAAATCTAGGCAGGAACTGTGGAGAGAGTGGCTGAAGAGTTTGTTAAGACAGTGGGTACTTGGCAGTCTGAAAATCTGAGCGTATGTGAGGGTGTCTAGGGGTGGTTTTAAGACCTCAGTCTTAAAACTCCCACCTGTTAACAAGATCAAACTGAAAAAGAATTTTGTATCACAAACTTCTTAACACAGATCGCATGTCTGGGAGTTATGGAAAGACTGGAAGAGGGGAAAGAGAGGGAATATTCCTATTAGTGAGAAATACATTTGCAGGACCTAGCACAATGCCCAGGTGATGCCGCATCCAGGACGTGCCATGATACAGCATCTGGAAATGCTTTGGTGGACAGCACATGTTCAAGTCAGAGTTTGAAAGACGCAGTAATAAACACCTAGTCAGGTGCAGGTAAAAAGACAAACATGTAGAAACAAGAAAGTGCTTTCTCTAGGCAGAGAACTATTTAAATATGCTTTTCTCATGAAGAGGTCAAATATGCATAACAGTACTTTTACTATTTTCTTGGTTATTCCGTGGGGTGCAAAGAGCTGAAGCTGATGCTAATGAATGGTTACAGATGAGCATGTTTTGAAGGCACCAACGAAGGACTGTGTATCCATTTTCTGCCCATGCAATTTTTTTTTTTTTTGCCTGCTGGTGGTGACTATTGCTAATTAATCTCAAATATGCTGTGTTAAGTAATATGCCAAGCCATAAAACTCGAGTTAGGTATTTACACTTCTTATGACTGTAAAGCTGCAAGGTATACTGCAGTGTTTCACAAAGAACTGTGGAGAAATGGAAGTACATCACTTGCAAGATACATCAGTTGCTCTCGATTCAGTTAAAAAGGGGCTAGGACCAAATGGCATTCACTGTGGGGTTTTTTGTTTGGTTGGAGATTGGGGGGCTGTTTTTTTAAGAAGCTATAGATGTAAGAAGAGCTTACATTAGAGTACACTGTCCCACAGAGATTAGGATATTTCTGCTAAAAGGAGATTTTCGTCAGAGACACTCCAGACCTCCCAGTACAGTTGTATTTAACACAAAGGATTGTTTCAAAAAGTAGAACTTCTCATTCATTCACAGGCTTTTCTATCTGTATATGTTCTATACATAGATAGCATCCACAGGATATATTCAT
Organism: Anarhynchus alexandrinus; assembly: GCA_008711295.1. Classification (NCBI taxonomy): domain Eukaryota; kingdom Metazoa; phylum Chordata; class Aves; order Charadriiformes; family Charadriidae; genus Anarhynchus; species Anarhynchus alexandrinus. The sequence continues at coordinate 8,452,910 of VUYV01000016.1, read as the reverse complement.
TCTAATATAAAATGGAAAGTCAGTGGTGCTTTTCAACAGCCAGATCTTGGAAGCAGATGAATTGTTCGTCACTCTTAATAGTGCAGGCTAGGTGTCAAGGGACAGCAGAATTACTCAGCCTCATTGTGGAGCTGATAAATGAATATTTTTAGATCGGGTCCTGTGGAAACAAGGTTGTGGGATAATGCATGTGTATGCACTCATAAGTATGCACATCCACTCAGCAGAACATTTGGCTGGAAGGGGTAAATCTCTGTTTACCCCAGGAGGGAGCTTTTGTGGTGGATTTCCTGATTGTCATTGCTTACCACGCTTGGCCTGTTACTACGGGGTGGTCCTGGAGCACATGAACTGAGTTCATATGAGACTTCCCTGGAAGATGTGCTCCAAAAGTGTACATAAAACACACGAAGTGCCCATGGCCATTCAGTACAGGGGACCCAGCTAAAGCTAAACCCCATAAAATATTTACATCGTGAACACTGGACCTTTAGCACAAACTCTTGCTCTTCATATTCTTTCCTTTCACATTGCATTATTTTCTAGTGTAGATGCGGCCTTAAATATGTGAAATTCCTACGTTTTGTGTGAATAGACATCAAGGAATATGAAAGAGAGCGCTACCCAAGGGAAATCCTGTGGGACAGGCTTACCCTCTCTACACAGGTGAGCCCTTGTAAATGATCTAAGCATGATAAGACTTTTGTTAGGAGCCTGTTATTTTTAGAGGCCGAAGTCAATGACCCACATGACATAACCAACATGGAATGGTTGATTGTTAAATGAACAAGGCTTCTCTCTGTTTACCAAGTCAAAAGCTCACAAAAAAAAAAGGCGGTGAAACCAAAACAGTGTGTTCTTACAACAAACTTCAGTGATTAATCATTTCCAGGATTGTTTTTAAAGATGCGTGGGGAGATATGCTAGAACTCTTCTGATTTCTTAGCAGGCATAAGGGCTCAATGACCCATGTTACTTCATCAACCTGGGATGCACTAGCAGAGCTTTCCAAGAATTTTTTTTAGATGTTGAAAAAGATAAGTAGTAGAAAACAGTAATACATATACATGATAGTGTTTAGAAGCTTAACCCTGAGTCCTCAGCTGCTGTTCAAAGGTTATTTTGTTAGACACTTACTAAGTATTTGTTTCATAGGAGCTGATTGTCCTTTCCCCCACACCAGGCAAAACATCTCTGAACTTTCCCAGAGTCTTTCCATAGACTTCTGTTGACGCCAATAACAGCTGAATCAGCTGCTCACAAGCTGTATCTATAAAACCATCAGCAGGGTTAACTGCTCCTGAGCTGTCTTCTGGATCAGGTACCAAAAACTATGCAACATTTGACTAGAGCATAAAATGGCACAAGAGAGAAATTGGAAAAAAAAGGGAAGGGGGGTGGGAATCATAAGTGTGTGTATGCAGAGGGTATGCAGAGGATATACAGAGGTATACATTGTGTTTGTACACAAAAGATGATGTGATGGCCTTTCTGTAGAGAGTTTACTCTGCGGGTCTCTGGCTTTCTGTGAGTCAGTCGTGTCAGACTTATGCCAGCATGAAGCTGATCCTCAGTGCTTGGGTCCTTCAGAGTCTGCGGTGCAGGAGGCTAAGAGAACAGGAGTCATAAGAAAGAATACAATTAAATGATATTGTCAAAATTCCTGGAGTGAGAGGCAGGCATAGAAATAGTTCAGGATTGCAGCATAAAGTAAGTAGTATAGCAGGTGGATATCATTATGTTCTGCTTACCCCATTATGAATGCTGTAGGAAAATCTCTGCTGAACAGGGTTGGTATAGCATTTTATCATTTTCTGGACAGTGCCATAAATACGGGTGCCATAAACTCACCTGTCAAATTCTGTATCACCAGTCAACTATTTCTCTCACTGAAGAGTATTTACTTCTCTGTTTATAGAAAAGGTTAGACTCAGAAAAGCTGTGTTGGCTAGTAGTGAAGGTTCCTTAGAGATGTACGGTTTGGATCATTTGGGTTATTACAGTGCTGCTGAATGCCCTCGTCTCTGGGTGCTTCTGATTTGTCTCTCTCTTTCTCCTCTCTCCCTTATTTCATAAATCCTCTCCTGCACGTGAATCAAGCATATTTTTATGAAAAAAAAGAAATTGTTTTAATAAATCAAAATTCTTTTCACCTGAAAAGTTCAATCAAGAAATTTCCACTGAGTTTTCTCCAGGGTGAGGGACATGACCATGATTAGATTGTTATGAAACAAGATACCCAGGTCTGCATAGTACCTACCTTGACATCAGACCTACAGAACAGCTGAGCGTGATAAGAACCTAGAAATCTGGACAGCCAAGGCCAGAAGCTCTGGCCACCTCCTTGTGCAGTGATAGCACCCTACTTACCTGTCAACAGCTATAGCCAGGAGAGCATTGGTAGAAACATAGAGGGAGACAGTCCTCAGGTAGTTGACTGAGGCACAGAGGACATGGCCATGCTCCCAGGACAGCTGCCGCACCACATAGTAGTCCATCTCGAAGGGGCAGCACACAATGGCCACAATGAAGTCTGAGATGGCCAGGTTGGCAATCAGCAGGTTGGTGAGGTTTCGCAGCTTCTTGTAGCGGGCAAGAGCAGCAATGAAGATGAAATTGCCGATGCCACAGACCAGCATGATGCCAACCAGAGCCACCCCAATCACAATCTTGGCTGCAAAGAAGGTACGGGTTTTGGTCATGTCCTCTTCACTGTCCAGTGGCAGGTCGTAATCGCTGTAACTGAAATTGAAAGGGAAGGAGAAGTTTCGCAAGGAAGTTAAATCCCCATCGTGGAGATTGTAGATTGCGGCAAAGTTGAGGTTGATGGTAGCATTTGGGTAATGTTCAGCTTGCTCCATGGCCATGTCTGTCTTCTTTTGACACACGTGGCTTGGCTGGCCCTTGGTTTCGCGTTAGAATTACCCAGGGTGGCAGGGCACAATGGTGGCAGGTGACAGACCTCATCCAAAGTTTCCTTCTGAGCAGTGAGTCACCTTGTCTTTGTCCCCATGAGATTATAGAGCAGCAGCCTCATTTATCTCCTGCTGTGGCAACAAAAAGAGGAAAACATTTCCTGAGAGGAAACTACAGCAAATTACTGTGCTTGAGGGAAAGCAATAGCCACCTTATTGCCCCACAGCTCTATTGCTGGCTGTGCACAGTGGGAAGAAATACCCTGTGAAAGGATGCTTCTGTTATCATAAAATCCCTTGAGTTGCACAATACTGTGGTTGTTACACCCAGAGGTTTTATCTACCGATGATGAAATTTTGTTTTCAGCACACAGTGAGATGACAATATAGGAATGTAAAATCCAGCTTAAACCTCTGGCAGTCTTCAAGCCCACGGTGCTGTCATCTCTGTGCAAGGTAAAAAAACTAAAATGAGATGACACCTCAGTTTGCTGAAAAGTATCTGATGTGCCTTTTGGACAAAGTTTTTACTTTATGCAAGATGTCTCAGTCAGAGCGATGTGGTAGGTGAGAATGAAAGGAGAACTGATGGTCCTGGCTTCTAAATACATTTCTTAATTAACTAAGAGTTGCCAAGACTGAAAAAAACAGTGAAGCCAGCACTTTCCTTTTTGGCAGCCATTAATTGAGTGGGGGGACCAAATTTTCAGCCAGCATAATTCATTATTGCTTCTCTCAAACCAGTGGAGCTCTGCCAATTTGCATAGACAAGATTTTGTCCCGTGAACCAGCTTGTAGGGCTTTGCTGTGCAGGCAAATCTGCCATTCACAGGGAGAGTGCTTCCACAAACAGGTTCTTGAGGTGAATGGGAAAAATATTCCTTAAGCAAGACAGGGTGCCTTGAATTTTATAAAGGTGGGAAGGAGCAGGCTCCCGTCTTTGTACTGCCAGGTGTGCCAAATGTTAAAAAATAATTTATTTTCCACACTGAGGAAAAAAATCTGATCTACTCCCTAATTTTGCCTCTACTCTGTATCAAAATGCTGAGAGGGCTGTCTTCTTGCATCTTCCCATGCCACATTTGCCCCAGACTCCCAGCTGTCGGGACAGTTCCACCCCATCCCAGAAGAGAATCAGGGGACATTACCGCTTTTTCTGCTTTGAGACAGTAGGTCATCAGGGTGTCAAATGCTATTGAACAATGTCCATCATGGCTACAAAGGACAGTCTGCATAGTGGAGCTGTTGCCCCCTCTTTTCCCTGGAACCACCCTCAACCCCTGATGTACCAATACTTAATAAATTTCGGAGAGAAACTCTTTTGTACAACTTCTGTCTTCACGTTGCTTTTCAAACTGAGAGTTGCAGAACAACAGAATCACAGAAAGCTAAAGCTTGAAACCAAATAACAGTTCAAACAATTGACTGCTTTACAAGACATCCCCACAGCTGCCTGGAAATGTGAACATTCATTTAAGAGAAGTACTAAATAGATACTTGGATGCAAAATCTGTACGTTGGTCAAAGCAAGGTGCAGTATCTGTTTCAGACAGGTTTCCCTGCAAAAAAAGAGAGCTTCAAAATAAATAAAGACAACCCAACCATCCGCAAACTGACATAACACCATCAGCTAACTGTACCTGCAGTTGCTCTTGTCGTCTTGGAGGTCTTGGGCACCCTGGGGATAGCCTCCAGGTTTCTCCCCTGCAAATGTGCTGCTGTCACTGGCGCAGAGAAAGGATCGCTGAAAGCAGCCAGAGGACTTCACTGAATGATCGTTTCTCTCCCAACCAGGTTTGCCCTGCAGCTCAGGGGAGGATGGCTCCGCTGTCTCTATGCATGCATCTAAAGCCTTTTCTCAGTGGGAGGCACCTTGAAGCTGTCCATGCATTTCTGATTTTAAAGAGGCAGTGCAATACGGAGACAATAGAGCACAGCCCTTTTTTTTTTCTTTCCTCCCCCCCACCTCCTGCTTTAAACCCTCTGAATGCATCGAGTCAGCGGAGCAGCTTTGTTACCAAGTCTGAGCATGGAAGGTGTAAAATCCTGGTCTGCACTTGCTCTTTGAGTTTTGTCTGTGCTGGGCAGCAGCTACCTGCACCTGATGTGACACAGAAGCAGAATACAATCCTCCCAGTGGAGAGGAGGGGGAGGAAGGAGGGTGAACTACTTTCCCAGGGACCTTTCTCAGTGGATCTCTCCCTGGCTATTGTCTTTAGGACTGCAGCTGTGGCAGATCTCGCAGGAGGAGGGTCAAACATTGAATAGCCGTAAATCAGAGGACCCTGACAGCTTTCCTTGCCCTCTCAGGGAATTACTCAGAGGGGAAAAGTGACAGTGAATCCTTAAGGGCTTGGTGTTCTTTGCTAATGCTGCCTCCTTGTTGTTCTGAAGCACTCGCACCCCAGGAAGCAGTTCTATTGCTTCCCAATTTTCCAGAAGGAAATGAAACATGCAGCACATCCTGTGTCCTCTTCTGCACCTCCAGTCTTATTCACATTAGCTGACATTTTCCAAGATGTGTAGTTGGGACACATTACATAGTCCCCAGCAGATGAGACAGTAGGAGGCTGTAGAAGGTCATGAAGAGTGTAGAAGGTTTGCAGAAAACCTAAAATATGTAGTGTACATTGCACACTCAGAAGACTCAGCTTTCATGGGCCAGTGGACGCTTATCTTTGGAAGAAAATAAGGAAAGAAATACGTTAATGTGAAATATGTGTGGGGTAAAAGAGCCACTAATGTGATATTTCTTTCAGAAAACCTGTGGAAGGCCAAAGAGTCCCTGCTTTCTGGAGCCAGCAGACAACATTAAGAATTTCACAGCAAATAGTTCACTTGGCTTTGTTTTTAACAGTCAGTGTAATATGTGAAAAGCCTTAAAGGAAAATCAGATACAATCCACTTGTTGAATTCTGTCACAAAAAATGCAAATATAGTAAGTATAGGGAGAGGCAAAGTGAACTTAAAGTGTACATCAGAATCACGTCTAAAAGATCCCTAAAATAGGTCACATAAACCTTAAATGTCCCTTAAGAAAAGCTACTACACTAAAGGGAGCTCTTGCAAACTTTACGATAGGAACGTGCAAGATCTCTTTAAGACTTTGTTCAGCTGTCTCACATTAAGTTATCTAGTGAGTAAATCAAGCAACATGTTATTCAAATATTTATATTCCTTTAGGCCAAAACCTCAGCTGCTGCAGAACAGTCTATCCCCATTGACTCAAGGCAAGTTGGTGTTGGAGCTTTGATAACTACAGCCCCTCCAGATCTGCAGTTCATGCTCGGTATGTAGCTTCTGTACAGCAGTTGTTCATCCACCGTGCTCCAAGTAATTGTGCTATACGTGTCAAGCTGTTCCTCAGAAAATACTAGTAATATGTGATGTGATTTGCACGTGCTGTGCAAGGCAGTGCTTTGTAGTTGTTGAATAGGAATTGTTGAATAGACAGTGAAACCACTGGTCCTGAGATCTGCCCTCACAGCCAGATGGGCAGAGTGAAAGTTAAAAGGGTGGGTCTAGAGCCAAATGGGCTGTGGTGATACTGAAAGGACTCTAAAGCCATGGGCAGGAGGATTTCCCAGCTGCAGATGCTGTATAAGAAGTCCCAAAGGCTGCCGTCAAAAACCGTAGTTTCTCTTGACTTCTGGTGTAAACGTGCTGAAAGAGCAGCTCCCTGGGGCAGCCAGGCTGCCCTATGGCACAGGCAGCCGTCTGTCTGTGCACAGGCTGGACTGTTGTTGTCCTAGCACTGCCCAGGCCAGGGGCCTTGCAGCCTACAGGTCTACTCTTCATGGGAACAGAGCTCTGGGAGGCTTGCAGAACTAAAGTCCCCGTTATTTTTTAGAGAGCACACGATTCTGGTGTTGGATTTCTGCTTAAGACAAGGTTTCTCCTTAGTAGCTTTTATTGGTGGTTCCAGTGACTTCCCCAGTGGTGTCACAAGATGTTACACAGTGTCACAGTGCATTTCCTGAGACCAGTGTTACCAGTTTGACGAATTCAGACTGAGAAAGAAAAGTGGATTCTGAAAACTATCATGTAAACAATTACATTCCTGTTGGTTTGTTTTGTTCATTAGTATGCTTACAGTTTGAACAGGGAAGTTATTTGGAGGCTAAATGATGCAAAAAAAGATTGCAATGTAAAGTACTTGTTTAGAGACTTTCAAATAATGAATTTCTAAAACTAGCATTTAGACTGGGAACATACCTAAATGCTCTGGTCTTTCATTTCAAAACAGCAAACTCACTAGCTACTGTCTAATTTTTCCTGATTGCTAAATAAATTGGACTCTGAGCGAGGTAATTAATCCTAGGGGACTTACATAAGCTTTGCATAAAGTACAGCTAGAGTTTTACAAAGGTTGCTAATACAAATCAGTTGGTGAAATGTGACAAAAGCATCAGACATCCTGTGATTTTCTGGAAAAACAAACAAAAGGTAGCAGCACACGTGGGTTACAACCATGTGTATTTCTGTTCAGTATTCCAACCAGACATTCAGCTCAGGGGCTTTACTAAATCTAAGTGTGTAACTGACTTTAATGTTCAAGAGGACGCTAGACTTGCTTACATAAAAAGCTCAGTATATTTTTCTGATACATGAAAACATGCCTTGTGGTACTAGAGGAAAGTGATTTTTGGGTGGAGTTTGGCAAAAATGTGCACACAGGAGTAATCCCACCATACTCAGCTGTTTCAGTGGTGACCTGGGCTGTGGAAAAGACCTGGGAAGGAGGGAGCAGAGAGGTGTTTGATTTTATTAATGGATTATGTCATCACCTTACTTTCCTCTTACCACCTTTTTCTGCTTCCCTACTGAGTGTAGCACTTCTTGGCTTGGGAAAAGGGACAAAGCATCTGAAGGAGCAGCAGAGCAGGCTATCAACAACCATAGTGGCACTCTGCAAAGACAGTTGTCAGCACTGTTGGCACAGCAGACATGGCGCTTTCATCCTAAAGGTCTTTTCCTTTCAGAGCTGCACATTTTTCCGTGGATAGTGGCATTCAGGCAAATCTCACAGCGGAATGATACAAGGTTTAGCAGAGCTGCACAGAGCTCACTTAATGTGTAAGGTGAGCCAGGGGCACTCAGCAACTCTCTCCCAAATAGAAGCTCCTTTCTTTTTGTCTCTTGTTTTCACTTTTTAATTCTCTTCCAGTGTGTATTTCCTGGTTTCTTCATCTTTGTTCATCATTTCAAGATTGTGTAAGAAAGCGGTGTTTATTTTGCTCAGCTCAGCTTAGCATAGCTATCTTCTGTGAGAAGCACACCCCTGTCCTCAACAGTAGTCTATGAAGTAAGTAGAAACAGCGGTAAGAAGCTTATGTTCCTACCTGGCACTTATCACCCTTCCTAGAGAAGCCCATCTTATCCAAAACAAAAGTGACAGTATTTGGGGTAGCACAGGAAGCAGGGACCAGCCCAGGGACTGTGCACAAGTTTTGATGCCACGGCAGGATGACGTGAATGACCACAAAAAAACTTATTTCAGTCTTTAAACAGTCAACATTTTGTTTAATTATTAAATATTACTTTTTTTTTTCCCTTTTCTTTTAGATGTGTTTGTCAGACTCGTGTTTGTTTTTTTTTTTTTAACTTAGCCTTCCAGGCAAATGCCTGCAGAAGGCCTCTGAAAGGCAAATGTTAAGTGCCTTTCTCCCCAAATCCTGCCTGGACACACTTAGAGCTCAGTGGATACTAATGTGCCAGCTGTGGGCAGGGGCAGCGTGCAGCAATGTATATCCTCGATATGGCAGCAAGGCAGAAGATCGCTGAGACAGCCTTCTTTGCCCCACTAACTTACCACCGTTGCTCTCTGCTGAGACTCTTCCCAGTCCCAATAGTCCCAGTCAACTCTTAGGGACTGCATAATTTTAGACTAAGACTGTCAAACCCATTTCCAGAGATTCCCAAAAAGCCACATCACTTGAAGTTCTGCCTGGTCTATGCCAGATACATGGAAGAGCAAAGATAAATGCTTGGAAACTTTTTGCCAGTTGGAGATAAAGATCCGTTTAACCAGTTGAAATGTTCTGTTTTGATATCTAACGAATGTTACTGTGATTACTTGGAATTTCTAGGAATGCCTTTTCAAACTCAAAAACTGGAGATTTTACCTGGAAATTTTCCTCTGCTTCTGCCTTTGTGCCCATTGTACAAAAGAATATTTGTTGGGCAAGGTTTACAATTGCACACGGCAGACAGTTTTTCTTTATTTCTGAACCTTGTTCTAAAAGAATTAACATAAAATAATGTGTAGCTCATATAGAACAATATTTTGGAAAGACATCTCAGGTTTATTGTCTAATCTATACAGCTGCTCCTGGGCTGCATTACATGTACCCAAGTAACTTATGACAAATGCCTTCCTGGCCTTTGGTGAAGAAATTTTGTAATGTAGAGCTTGTGTCTTCTGTATGAGACTATTAAATGTTTCTTAACTGCACCAGATAGAACTTTAATGATCCTGCCTTAAATTCCTCTTTTTAATATCTCTGATACAGATCTGGAGTCTGCATTTGCCCTCAAGAACCGATTTACTCATACCCCATATTCAAAAGCCTTTGAATTTAGAAACATCTAAAAGGAGCTTATTATGTCGTATATCTCAGTCAGGCTTGTTGCTCCTTTGGATTTTCAGAAGCAGTCTTGTTTATTTTGGATCTTACTCAAAGATACACTTAGTGCATCTTCTTTCAGTGGGTGCTATGAGCTGCAGAATGCTTTTGGAAATGAAGCAGCTTTTTAATTGAAGTATCTCAGTAGGATACGTATCCTTCCGAAAACCTGCCGACTTCTTTGGAGTTCTAAGTAGGAAAAGTTGGATGCTGCATTTCTTAAAAAATTTAACCTTCAACCTTAAAAAATTTTACCTTACATCCNTGCTGCATTTCTTAAAAAATTTAACCTTCATCCGTTACAGCTGCAGTCTGAAATTTAAGTTAAATTGTCAACACTTTCCTTTGCCATTACTATTCTCAGTTGACAAAGCCCTTTGATTTGTATTATCATCTCTTCAGCATCTTCTTTTTTCTGCTTCTTTTATTCAGTGAACATTAGTTTCTGTTCATTTGCCACAGACAGAATCCTGCTTCTTCATGTTTCCCCTTTTGAATATTGCGGTGGTTTTGCCCTTGCCATTTGTCACTGGCAATTTGGCATTTCACCCTGTATTTCTATGACAGGCAGAATGGTTCCAAGAATTTCCCTCTGCAGTTCCCATAATCCCACTTTTGCCTAAAAGACACCCTCCTTTTCCTTATTTCTACCATCTCAGCATAAACAGATACAGACCAGAGCATGTCACTACTTTTACATCAAGCAGCGTGAATCGTGGAGGTCTGGCTTGCTTAGGCACATGCAGAGAGGGGTCCCATCTACTCCAGGTCCCCAGCTTCTCCCCGTAGCAAGACATGAAGCGTTTAAAGCTCATGCCCCATTCTACTGCCTGAGATGTTTTTTGGTGCTTCATTAAAAGTTAATAGTTCTTTTATTCTCATAAGTTATTTGAGATTTAAAGGGCTCTTGGAGTTCAGTATCAATCCGAGAAAGGCATTAATATACTGTGAAAGCTTTATTGCAGGTTTTATATATATTGCTGGTTATTTCTGCACACACTTGAAATGAATTCTAATGCAACAGAATAATGCCTAATGGTAGTTTCATTTGAAGCTACTCAGAGCGTGAAGCCACAACCTTGGTGTCAGGATTAGTCATGAAAAGCTGCTATCACACCTTATTTCTGAGTTTAAAAAAGGTTTTATGGTTCTTCCAATGTGGTGTCAAAACCGTAGGGCCAAATCAGCCTTCTTGTCATAATATTTTTGAAATCTGAGAGTAGTGCTGTAGAAGTGACTGCTCTGACAGGAGATGAAAGGTGTGTCTGTGCTCCCCAAACTAGTTGGAGATGGGGCAAATCCATCCCAGAAGGTGCACATCCGTGTTTTGGGATGATGGGTGTGCCTCCCCAGGCACCCCAGGGCAGACTGCTGTCTGCATGGCTGGGAGTGTGGTGGAGCACACGTGCTGCTGCCTGTCCATGGCTCTGTGGGAGTACAGATGATTTGGGTTAGGGGCAAAAGGAAACAGATGCTGGTTTGCCTGAGAGGGACAGCTCAGGGGCATGGATGTCAGAGCCAAGGGCTCAGCATCTCCCTTTATGGTGCAATGTGTAGGTGGCGTTAAATACTACGGGACTGGAGTGACAAAATTCCCCTACTGAGATAGAACCTCTTTGCTATTTGGTGCTGGCGGGGGAGGCCAAACCTCCCCTTCTCTCTGCTGGTGGTCACAGTGATCCTGACAGAAAGGCCATTGCCCGTGGAGCAGTTAGTGACCCACAAACCAGTTAACCTGTTTAAGTGTAGACCTGTGTTGTGCTGCGCTGTTCCCTGTGTATAGCTTGGTTTTTGTGACTGTGTTGTGCTGTGCATATCCCCTGCTGCAAGATAATCTTAGTTGGCTGATTGTAACAAAGAAGCCTGCAGGCAGCTTCCCCTCAGTACTGGCAATTATACCACCTGTGCGTCCTTGTCTTTAACTTAGTGCAGCAACAAGTTCTCCTGTAAACATCCGTTTTGTTTGATAGCAGGAATGATGAACAGAATTGTTTTCTTTTCAGAAAATCCTGTTCAAGCTCAAAAGACGAAAGTGGGGTAACCTGTCTGTGGACGGGATCTGCATGGTGTGCCGTGCCGTGCCGTGGTTGGGGACCCATTCAGTACTGCACAGCTCAGGGGTCCCACCATCTGAAGGGGGATAAGGTTATCTGTATTATCCTTTTTGTAGTGTTAGCTCTGCTGAATGGCATTTTAGCTGATAACTCACGAAGTCTGAGTGCCTTGCTTACTGGGATCACAACAAAATAGCAGCTCCCGGTTCAAAATAGTGATGGGCTGCATTTCACGGGATATTTAGAAATGATGTCTACAAATTAGAGGCAATAGGAGAATGCAGCATGGCTACAGCTCTAGGGGAAGGGGCAGCCCTCAGTTCCAGAATTACAAGTCCTCAAGGAATAAAATGTGAGCTAAGTCCCAGCCTTTTCAAAGGCTGCTATTGCTTATATTTGGTAGAGAACAAAATTTGCAGGGAATGGTATTGCCCTTTTGAAGCCAAACCCCGTTAATTGTAAGCATCTTAAAAGACCCGCTGAACAAGGGGCTGACAGGCACAATGCCACAAAGCTAACTCAGAGAATGGGCTGTTCAGCCAAAACTGGTATCTCTCGGCTTCATGGATTAATCGTCTAAAATGCAATCTCTAGAAGATTTTTAGTAAGAAATGTAGGTGTTCAGAGGTCATTTGAGCCTGTTGACTACTGATACCAAAGTAAATTGATAGCAGCTCACTGTGAAAAATATCATCCTGTGGCATATAATGCACAAAGGCCAGCATGGTGGATCTAATGCTGTTTGTGAATCGGAGCATAATTTAGCTGCTGTGAGATACCCTTTGGAGGAGTTTCTGTCCATGTGACTGTAGAGGGAGGCAGGGGAGATAAGCCCTTCCAGACTGGTGCGTTAGCTCCTGGGCTGGGAGCTGTAGCAGGATGGCCTGCTGATGGACAGCCTGCTCTTTACCACAGTATTCTTCTGAGCAAACTTTTATTTAAATAAGCTTGAAATTTTAAGCCCAGAGGTTTCCCAGAAGAAATATTTAATGTAAGCCCAGCTGGCCTTTTCAAATGAAATTGTTTATTAACCAATTTTTTGTCATTAGCCACTGGGAAGCACACCTGTAAAGACACTTTTAACGATATAAAAAATTCACAGTTTCCCAGTACCCTAATTTATGTAATTTATGTAATGTGGGGAGTTAATTTTGAAGGGAAAAGGATGACAGGTTGGATATTTGAGTACCATTCAGAAGGTTTTTTAAGGCTCATTTCCCTTTCAGACTTACTAACCCTCTCTCAAATCATTGTCACATTCTTTTCTATCCAGTACATGGAACATTACTTTACTGCTGGAGGTTTCTACCTTACTATTTTCTACTTTTTGCTGCTTTTAGAGTTGGCTGCATATTCCAGGTCTGTAGCTCCCTGTTGAACCTGACACAGCCTTTAGCCAAAGACAAATACAATGAAAAGAAGACGATGAAAAGTTGCCCCCACCCAGCTACACAGAGACATTAAGCAGTGTTCTTTCTGCCAGGGCAAATCGATTTTCCTGAGATTTCTGCATCGGTTTCCTGGGCAGAGGAACATTTTTTGCTTTTGTTTTTATTCTGTTTGGCTGATTGAGTTAAGAGGTCAGTTGCTAAAGCCCACAGAAAACTAGACCGTGTGTAAATTTATTTCAGCCCACTTAGTGAGAAAGGCACAGACATGATGATGTGAAACATTGCGTGAAGGAGACCTTTGGGAGGCAAGGAGCCTACTTCTGTCCCTTGCTAAGGACGAGCAATTTCAAAGTACACTTCGAAAGTCAAAGGACCAGTGCTCCCCAGAGTATTTCAACTGCTTGTTGTCTTCAGGGTATGCATTTTTTCACAGTGAGACTTGGCATCCTCCAGCCCTTCTAGTGTAGACCTGACTAAAGAGAATAAGTCAGGAAGTCTTAACATCAGTCAGATGGAGGTGTGCCAGTTCACTGCTATGCATGGAAGCTCCTCCTCAGCTGCATTTGTACTGGCCATGGGAAAGTCTGTAGATGCAGCTGACAAGTCAGCAGGAGAAATACAAGGATACGAGAAAATATTGAGAGCCTTCAGCTATACCAATAATAGGTCCTAAAGTCAGTGCCACTTCTTATACATCGGGGCTACTGAGAACAACCCGCCCCTAAGATTATTTTGATCATTTTAATGGTTGTTGCAGCAGTGCTTTAGAGTTCCTTCCTCTACTTACATTGCCCTGCATTGCTCCAGCATTGGTTTTTTTTCACTGCAACATTACTAATGTGAAGAGAAATACCAGACTGCTGGTGAGCTGTGGTACACAGGTCCTCTTGCCTGAGGCAGCCCTTCTGCTGTTTTTTTAAAGAAAGTCTCCTCATGCTGGTGGGGTGGTCTAAGGCTTGAGCCTTGATACTGACAGGCAAGAGTCTTCAACAAATTCTGCAGTTAAAATTGCAGGCAGTGCAAATTGACGGTCATTAAAAACAATGCTTTTCTGCTTATTAAAGGTGAACTATTGAAGAAGATCTAATCTGAAAAAGATTAAAAATTCATCACATTAATTGGATTGCCTGGGATTGCTCAGAGATGGTAAACCTCTCCAGAAGTCGCACAGGCAGACTAACAAGTTGCTGCTGAGCTGGAGGTGGGGGTAGAGGGAGGTGGAAAGGGTTTTTTCCATTATAAGTGCTCTGTGGATGTTCTGGCACCATGATAAGTCTGCTGTACTTAACTTTATATTATGAAATGATATATTTGAAACCACATTGAAGCCCTCACTGTCTGTCAATGCCTGTTTCACTCCACTGCCAAACGAGTGACAAGATCTGTCTTTAAAAAATTGACATGATTTAAAATTTAAAGAAAAATTGTTTCTACTCTTGTCCAGCAAATATCACACGATGGATTTCAAGAATGACTCAGATGTTCTTCATGAGATTATGTGACAACGCATAAAGGGGAAAAAGAAACTTCAAACACTTGAATCTCCTGTAAGTTTCTGCAAGTTGTCAATACTGGATCAAACATTTCCATTTATCTCCTGAAAGGTCAAATTTTACTTTTAATGTGATGATATCTCTTAGTTCCTGACAGATAATTTCCATGAATCAGGTAGAATCGGGGATAATAGAGCCTATGGGACTGTATACAAATGGCTGAAAAATTCCACCTCTCCACCTTCCAGCATACATCAAGTATGAATTTCCCACAGTACTAAATGCAGTATTCAGTTATGCATAACTTCTAAAGGTTATATTTTTTTCTCATTCATTTGGTGGTTAGAAGTGAATGGTGGCATGAACCTTGTATTTCTTATTCCTTTCTTTGTTAGGGTAAACTACTAGGCTAAGATTTCTCGGAGCAGATGGTGATGTTGATCAGTTTGAGCTTCAAAGGCAGGCGAAGAGACATACTTTGTAGGGGCCCCCCGCTGCTCTAAGCATAAATCTGCTCTCTCTGGAAAAAGAAAACCCGCATATCTTTAAATTAAAAGAGATAATGAGAAATCCCAGTTCTTGCAGATGTTGATTCCATAAACTCAGTATCAGGGCTCTGTAGGCACTAATAGCCCTTAATGACCCTAACTAGCCTCACCTGGAGCCTCCTCCCACACCCCTGCCCAGGGACCTAGGAGCCCAGTTTAAGGTCAGCCCTGGGCATATCCCCACCTCCTGCAGCAGGGACAACAGAGCTGTGTCTGTTTGCCACTTTGCCTCTGGCCTGGTCTCCTGGATGCACCTTAGATTTATGTTGCAGCCTTGGTTTAGGATCTGTCTCTTCCTGCTCTGGATGGACCTTGAGTTTTTTTTCTGGAAAACCGCTTGCTGAACCATTTGCTTTGAGAAGTGTGGCTTGAAAATGTGGATTTTATTTTCTGTTGTCTGCAGGCTCGAGAAGGAAGGATTCAGGTACTTAATTTCAAAGCAGTTTCTTTTCCTCTATGGTCTGATGTATGCAATGTATCAGCAAATGTGAAGTCGTGTATGTGCTGGGTTTAGGAATGGTATTAGAATAGGCAGGTAACAAAACATTCTTATGGAAGAAATGTGATGCTTGGAAAATAATAGTTACTTTTGAGATAGATATGAGGGAAAAAAATTACTAAATCTTAAAGAAATCTCAGTAAAGTGCACTTAGTTGATGTAATTGTAATCTGGCATGTAATTTTGCTGTGAGGCAAAAATGCCTCCGAAATCAATTCAAAAGTCTGCCCAACAAAGAGAGAAAGCTTACAAAAATATGCCACTATATGTCTTGATGTATGAATCAAATAGCTGGCCACAGGCAGGGAACAGAGGCTCAGATGCATGTGCTGTTAGTTCTGCTGTTAGTATTAGAATTTAAAGGTAATAGAAACTGATGGAGGTTCCATTCAAATTGTAATCTTTGGGTTCTCATATGTAAAGTTTGGAACCGGAATTTAAGAAGTTTTATTCTTGACTTGGTCACTGGCTTAGTGGGTAGCTGTAGTTAACTTGCACACTTCCTTGCTTTCCCACCTGTGAAATGAAAGGATAATACCAGTGTCCCCTGAAAAATGTTTCGTTTAGATCATGAGGAATTACTGATTATAGCTTCACAGTTAACAGGTCCAAACACATGAAAAATCTTTAGAATTCGTCTAATTGCACATTTCCTTCCTTCCAATGCTGCAGGAGTCAGTTGGTTTGTGCTCGCTCCTGTTTCAGGGGTCTGTTGAAAGTAGTTCTCCAGGTGTGTAAGGATGCACAGGTGTTTGCAAATGTGGAAGCTGCTATGGTATATTTGTGATTAACGGAGTATACCCCAGTAATGTCCCCTGCAATACAAGCATCCCTTTGTGATTTTCAGAAATGAGCCGGAGTAGCCTCTTGCTACAGATTTTAGGAGTGATGTTCACATTTCTTTATGGGAAATTGCTAATGGGATTATAGAACTAATATTTCCACGTGTCCAGTGTGGATACTTGGAGCTGTTTTTCTTACATTGCTTGGTGAAATATTTACTAAATCATTTTTTTTATTTATTAAATGTTACTGTGAAAACTGTAAAGTAAAGGTCCCTGAATCTTTTAAGTCATATAATGATACTTCATTTTACTTCATTTTTTTACTTCATTTTACTTGATACTTCAGTAGGTACTTCCTGATACAGAGATATATCTCTCTGTGTGTACATGTATATACTCATATATACTTACTGTGGTAGCAAAGTTGTTAATATTTAAGATTTGCAAGGTCTGTCTAAGAAGTTATCTTTACTAAAAGAACATTCCTTTCCACTAAAAGCTAGCAGTCTGTGATTGTTTCCAAGTCCCCACTTCCGAGCTAAAATAGTACCGGGTGTGCCACTCCTGTGGGTTCCACCATAGTCGTGTTACTTACTATTTGATTCCTTAGAATTGTGACAGTTGGCAGGCCACTTAAGCAGTCCGTCCCTCCCTCCCAGGGTCAGATACCTGGCTTTGTTAACACTGAATGATTGGTTTTGCTCACTTCTTTCCTTTTTTCTAAAATGGTATATAGGTTGGGTCTCTGCAATCGCTTGGCAGACAACAGAGGAGCAGAGGGGAAAATGCTATCTGAATGTTCTCTCACTGTGATTGTCGTTAATAAAGCTTCTGTCCGACCTGTCCTAAATTGTACTTGCATTACTATGTGGCTGGATCCTCAGATTCTCTGACAATATATACTTATACATCATTTATGTGTGAATATGTATATATATATATATGTAATTCCTGTGAATAGGAGGAGACAAGGTTCAGTTATAGTTCTAGTACATTACTGTTTTACTCATATTAAGTCTGTTGTATGTAATACATTTACATTTCTCTTTTAGGAAGGAGCACTTTTCTTCATTGTTTGCAAGTTCAGGGCTTAGACTGTAACTGAGCCTGACCAGTTTGCGTTTGGGAGGTAGTAGTAGCAGCAAAATGTGCAAACTTACATAATTGTATTGCAGTGAGTGAGTTGTCTGTGGCTGGTGAAGGAAAATAAGGAGGGTCTGAACAACTCTTGGTCTGGTGTGGGCTTAACTGATAAGCGATCGACCTATATTATCCACAGGAAAGAACAGTTGGCCTTACTTACATGAAATGGGGTCAAATTTGGCAATGTGTAGAATTCGAATACAGTTTTTGAATTGCTGGAATATCACAAAGGGACGTATTGATTGTTGCATGATACGCTGACTCAGACCAATACTGACCAACATATGAATCTCTCTGTAAACTGTTAGCTCAGCAAATGCTGCATTGTATGGATTGTACTAGGAACTACCATTTAAATTGATTTAACACTTATTTTCTAATCGTTTGGTACCACAGCAGCCAGAAATGTTTCAGCACTTGTTTTTCTGAAATTTTTTGCCTGGGATAATAACACGTTTTTCTGTCCTTGAGATTGAATGCAGTTCACACAATATGCAGAAGCAACTGCCTTTTCTTTTGAAAGACTGTGGAAGGAAATTTGCAGAAGCTGTTTTCTTTAGGCTCTTCGTGGTCCTTCAAAGCTGCAAATTATGTTTTTCTATTGAAATAGCCCTTTAAAGAGATTTCTTTATGGATGTGATGACTGATCAGTGTAAATGCGTTATGAAGCAATGACAATATACTTGGAGATGTAACATTGTTCAACCTCTAGTAGTATGGCGAGTTGCTGAAATGCCGTGATGTATATGCCAAGGATGTGGCAACATATTTCTTGAACAAAATTATTGAAGAAGACAACAAATATGTGAATTAAAAGGCAAGGATAAAGATGCAACAGAAGATCCTACTACTGATCTTGCAGAAAAATGTTGGAACTGTATTGTCCATGTGTAATAGAAGACAATCTTTCCTCGCACCCCTTCCTTCCCCAATTACTCTTTGGGAAAATACAATTCACTTTTTTTTTTATTAATATTATAGGAATGAAATTATTTGATAGTCTGCAAAAGAGCTGTAGAAATTTGGCTGACTGAATACAAGAACTAAAAACTACCTCAGGAGAAAACAGCAAAAAACAGCTAGTGTCTGGGAACAGATTCTGTTCTGAATTTTACACTTAATATTATTTTGCTCACCATTAGAAACTGCCTTTCCAGAATGTCTTGCTGTGCTTTCACATTTCAGACCTTAATTCACTGTTGGGCTGTCTTTTCCATTGGGGAAAGAGTATTCACAAGGAATGATTTATATTGGGGGGAGGGGGGGAGCAAGCTATGCACCCTAATGTTACATCTTATGCTCACAGAACCCCGTTTTTACCTTGAAAAGAACTTGGGCTAAAAGCATTTTCAGACAGTCATTTACTCATTAAAAAAAAAAAAAAGGAAAAAGAAAAAACACAGAATGGGAACTACTGTTGGTTTGTGACTCCAGGACTGCAAACCAAGCAAAATTATAGGTGGTTGTAAAAGGCAAGCTTCATTAGAGCCAAGCCACCAAAAAAACTGAACGTGTGAAAGAAAGTCAGTCATCTGCTTTTGTTGGGGTTCTGTTCTGTTTGTTGGGAGTGATGAGGAACTTCCTCATCACTCAAGTATTTTAATAGGTATTATGTTTTCACAGTAGTCACTAGCTGTAGCTAAAAACCCAATAGTTAAGTAAGCCAAAAACAATGTTCCATGAGAGTGCTTCAGCTTTTGACTGTAAATAGTTTCGTAAGTTTGGTGCAGGGGCTTCCAAGCGTGTCGTTCTGCATGTCATGTCAAAGTTAGTCTCAAGTGGAGTAGCACCGCTTTTGCACCTCTCTGTAGGTCGTACCACACACAGGCTTTGGTAGTCCTTGCTCTGGGTTCAACTAGCAGCTGATTTGCCACTGATGCTGAGTAATCATGTGCATGCTTCAGGGGTAGCGACCATCCCTATCTGTGGAGGTCAGAGCTCAGTTGCTATCTTCAGGCAGCGTCAGCAGGGTTTTGGAAAGCTCCTGGCAGTGAAAGGTATGTGTTATGGCAACTTCAGAACTCTGCCCTGCAAATACGAAAGTGGAGTAATAGTATAAAGGATTAGAAAAGAGGATTTCCTGGGGAGTGAATTTGGCTTTAAATAAGATGATTGGTCATATAGATGATGCTTGAACAAGTGTTGTGATGAAGCGGTTTTTAATCAACAGTGTTGGATGGTGCAGAGTGGTTATTCCTGGGAGTTAGAGGTCTCTCCAAGCAGAATTGATCCAGTATAATTAATGACAAATGCCACTCAGTGTAGACAGTGTGAAAACAGTATGTTTTCTCTCTCTTGCCAGAGCAAGTAAAATAGTGCCCGCACAAACAAGGGGCCTGGTTTGTGACATTTGCTCAGCTTCAGAAATAGTAGTTTTATATGCTGCTTTAGCATGACACAGATATCTCTTTATACCTCAAGTCACTGCAGGTTCCCTGATTACACAGATTTGCATCAAGTAAAGATCTAGGCACTCTAAAATGATTCCTCACAATTGCCTCATCTCCCTTTGCCTATTAATTGAGATGTGCACTTCTGAAAAACAGATCACCAGAACAGGACAGATTAAGAAGCTTGAAATAACATCCCAGTCCTGATCTCAGAAGAACTAAGCCTAATTCAGTCTTCACATCTGTGAATTGCACCTTGAAAAACCACAGCGGGTCATAAGGAAACCATTTTAAAAAGATTATTTAAAGGAGAAATCAGAACATCTAGAAAGTAACTTTTTTAAAAAGCTCTTTAATGAGCAAAAGAAAGAAAAATTAAGGAGCAGGTAGAAAATTGTTTAAGCATCGCTAATCACAAAGGGTGACTTGTCAGCAAATGAATTGCATGGGAGATAAGAGTGGACAATGAAACGTCAGTGTAGCATGGAAATGGGGACAGGCTACAGCTCAGGCTGAAGACTCAGAATGCCACTGAGGCAGGTGACCTGCAACAGAAATTTTCTTCAGTCAAAACTTTTGATGTGCTACAAAGATGACCTTGAAAATTGCATCAGAAAAGAAATTTTGCTCCTAAGGTGCCAATATCTTTGTTATAGGGATAGTGTCTGATGGAGCCAGATGTAATATAAATCATGCTTATGGTTGGATGGCCCAATGCCAACCTGCTGATTGTAGCTCTCAGTCGTGCTCCAAATTGTCAGATGAACTGTTTGAGGTACTGAAGAACATTTGCCTTTCCTCCATGAGTTATTCCAACACTTAGAAATACCTAGAGACCAAGAGCATTAGAGTATATGGACCTGCCATTCCACTTGCAGTGCTCTCTCCAGTGGGTTTGTAGGGGTGTGTTAAAATAGTGGGATCCTTGGTGTCCTGGCATCTGCAGCACATTTACTCCTGTTCCCAATGATGGTGAGCACTACCCTGGCAGAGCAGCAGTATTCTGTCCTCAGCTGCGGCTGCTTTTCCTTGGGCATAATTAAGCAGAGTGCAGACATAGGGAGAATCAGCCTCTAGAGCCGTATTTGCAGCTCTGAATTAATTTGCAGGATAAGTCAGGAAATTTATAGAATCATTCCAATGCTCTCAGGAAAGATTAAGAAAATCCATGGTGCCATAATGTTAAAGCAAGTTGCAGTCCTTCCCAAGGGCAAAGGGATTTTTACAATGCCTATGTATGCATCCTGTAAAATTAAGATAGCGTTGATAGATATGGGTATTTAAAACCTCACCAGTATTTTAGTCTTTTGAATTACCTTACTTATCTCCAACATATATTACCTTCAGTACTGCAAATGCTGGGATTAACACATTGTGATCCTGAACACGCAGTAGCGATGAGGAATGTTGTAGGTTTGCTTAGTTGATTGAAAGAGTCGGTGTAGAGCTATGGGAATAAGGGGAGTATTCAATATGCTGAAGACCTTTTCTCCCTTTGCCTGATTCAGAAAAGAAGGTTAAAATTCTCATGGTCTCTAAAAAGAATGTGCATAAATGCCCACTCAGAAGGCTTCACACAGGTTAAAGAAAATGGGGATAAACAGCAAATATGATCTGGGCTCTTTTGATAGTATGTTTCTTTTTATGAAGTGCTTTCCATGCTAGCTAGACATCTGGTCGGCCTGAGGACCATGTTACGATCAGGGCTGTGTTGTTCTTACTGGCATCTGTCTGTGCAGTTGTGTCCTTTCCTCCTGGGTGAAAAGCTTGCTGCTATCGTCCCTGCCTCAGCTTCATCAATGTTGTACAGTTATGCTTCAGTTTACTTCAGGCTACACTTGGATCCATTTAAAGTTAAATCTTGGCAGAGAATATGGCCATTTTTTTAATGCTTTGTCAGAAAGGCTTCTCCTCGTGTTGACTGACTTCATGCTGAGCAGTTCCAGCCAGCTGCCTCTTGTTCCAGGTGGCAAGAAAAGTATGTCTTTACCTGTATTTGTGTTTAGATGCTGCTCTCTTCCTGGCCTGGAAGTCCCGTTTGAGTAGATAATCCCTTCATATACAAGAGAAGTGCCATTGGAAGGGAAAGCTCCATGAACCTGTTTTTAGTCTGGCATTTAATCCCATAGCCCAGCAGTCCACTTAGTCTAATTAGTCACTTAGCAGGGCTGTGGGTGGAAGGGCCACCGATTTTTTGAGAGTCAGTCTTTACAAGAGCAGAGCAGGCGTTACCACATTGCCTGTACAGATCTGATGGTCTTGGTCCCAGCTGCATTGTTGCATTAAATGACGGATAGGTTTTATTGCATTTGTCATTTTAGAGAAGCAGGAGCAGGTTAAGACCGTGCCATGAGCACACAACTGGCAGAGTGGTGAAGGCATGCCAGTGAAATTTTGCATTGAGAAATTGTGCATGTGGAAAAAGTACCTGAGGGAGCCTTTTGAAACCAGCATCAATATTCTCTAGGTTGAAAAGAGCAGGACTTCTTAGCAGGGAGATGTACTTTATGGGGTTCAGAAAAGCTACTACAAAAAAGGAAACAAAGTACATGCGTTACATGTTTCCATATAGTTTCAGTTCTTTCAGATGGGCTGAAACACGTTGGGAGTCTGGCTTAAACTGGAGCTCCAAATCTCATCCTTTTAGTGTCTTCTCTGCAAGAAGGGAGAGAAGTAGAGGCAGAGCCTCCTTGGGAGTCGAAGCCTTCCTGGAGCTTCCTGCTGTGCCCAGGCCATGCGTGCTCCTGTGTGCTCTGTCCCGGGTGCGACACTCACCCTCCCTCAGCTCTCCTGGGCGGCCCTGCGTTCACCCCATCCCTGTGAGGAAACTCCAGGTCCTCTGGCTGCTTGAGATGAGGCATCATGTGGGATGTTTAAATGTGCTGTTGGTTTTGTATGTGAATTTAAGAAGCTTCACTTTCATCCCATTTAAAATGCGTGGTTCCTCTGAGGGTCTTCATAAAAAGCCTCAGTCATCTTCCTTAGCAAAAATGTGTGACTTACTGCCAGGTAATTACACCTTTTGTAATATACTGAGGTTGGCACTGCTTTAATCTGTGAAAACGCTGCTTTGGAAAGTGTGTGTCAATTAATGAACTCCTTGAACTTCTAATTCACTGAAATCTCTCTTATAGCTTATTTTAAACCTGATTTACTGGATTGTTTGCAAATAGCACATTTCAGTTTCTGAGTGCCTGGTGCTGTGAATCTGTTCCTTGTCTGTTCATTCTGTGTCCATGTGAGTGCTCCTAGGGAGTGTTCACATAATCGGTGCAGCCATTTCATGCGGCATGGATCTTGGAGGATCTTGTGAATTGTGTTAAATGTAAGATAAACTACTTGGCCTCCAGCTTTGGCTTTCCATTCAGTAATACACTGCATATGCTAAACATGCCACTGCTGTGAGTTTAATCTTGGGCACCAAAAATACCTCTGGTAACATTAAAGTAGGACAATTAGTCTAAAATTTACATTGTTTACTCCTGCTGCAAAAAAGAATAATGTCAGTGCCTCGTTTCTCTGTTAATCTGATCTGTGTACTTGCTGCTTCTCCAATTAACTTGTGAAAAAAGTTGATGAGAGGAAACATTTTGCTTTTTCCTTTTAAAGGTCTGTTCTGTGTCTTAGAGCTGCCCTCGTAGATCACTGGACAGTTAATCAAAGCTGAGGCTTAACGTTTGAAATCCAGCTGTTTTCAGCAGCAAATGCTAGCGGGTCACTTAATGCACTTAGCCTAGATTTAATATGCCTTAAAGCAATTCTTTCTGATTGTGGAGGAAACAGTTTTCAAGTTAGCATTTATCTTCTGTTTATTGTTGCCTTTCCTTAGACTTTTGAGCTAGCACAGTTTTACAGCGCTCTCACAAACTGCCCGGCAGGTTTGCAGCAAACAGGATGTATTCTAATATATTATGGTAGAGGAGGAGGGTCAAATCTTCAGATGGTGGAAAAACACTATTGATTTGCTCTGTTTGCAAAGCTACACAGTAGTCCGTCTACTCTTACCGAAACATGGATTTTACTACTGCTGGGTTTTTTTTTTTTTATGTGATTCCCGGAAATATGAAGAGTAGAATAAGGTTCTGATTTTCCTCTGTGGTTCAGGATTGTTCACTGGAAAACTTGGTATCTTTTAGTTAGATATCTGCCAGCTAGTGCAGCAAAGTCTACTAAATTAAATAAAATTTCAGATTGTTAGCAAGGGGGTATATAGGCTGGGCATTCACTAATTTCCAGCATTTGGGAACGCTGAGGCTTAGCTTGGTCACCTTTTAGCTACACTTTTTGAGGAGATAGGTTAACACTTCTGTTGCTGTGCAGAAATATTCTCAATTATTTGCTGGGGAAAAAAACCAATAGTGTGCCAGCCTGTCTTTGTTTTTTTCATGTGTTTATTGCTTTGCCTTGCTATGTAATGCTGACCAATTCCCACTGATTCCTGTACAGCTAAAAACACAGCATGAAAGCCAGAGATAATGGTACAAATCCTTTCTTGCCTTTCTACATCTATGATATGAAATGTCATGCTGCTCCCTGTTCAGCTGGTAATGCTTCAGATTATTGGAGTGAGAAGCTGTAAAATAGATCCTTGATAATGCATGTGTGTGAATTTAATGGTTATGAGTAGATTAACCTTGATGCAAAAGGAGTGACAACCTTGTCTTGATTTAGAACAAGTAGTTATGTTACCAAAGAGATTTAACTGGCTTTCAACATTCTTCTTTATATATGCATTGTATTGCATTGGCTGCTGTACTCTTCATAGAAAAATTGTCAGGATTTCTCTGAGTAAATATCAGCTGACTTCCAAATAGGTAGCCGGCTCTATTTAAGTCTCAGCATTTATCTCACATTGGAACATCTGATACAGCCATTTGATAACTGCTCAGTGTTTATTTCCTTAAATAAAGGTAAGTTGTATGGAGTCAGAAAGCAGTTATATTCAGAATAATTAAATTTTGTTAGCACTGTTCTGACTTTTCTCTGAAAAAAATCTCACTTTTCAGAAATCCGAGCATCTTGATTACCTAGAATACTGTAGATACCGTAAGGAGTGTAAAGTTAGAGGGATTATATTCCTTAGTAATAAATCTTAATGAGAGCATTGAAACAAGACATTAAGGCTATGACAGCATATCTGTTAACGTTGAGTTTTGCAAGCATCAGAAGGCACCTGACTGTACTACTGTTGCATGGCAGCTTGAATGCTCAGTGACCTCTAGTTGTAAGTGGATTTACAATTTTAAAAGCCAGAGTAATTTCACTGGACTAAATAGGCTATGCTTTGAAGCAAAATGTTATTGCCTATTTTGCCATATCTTCACAATTGAAAACTGCTTATGGATTCCACGTTCTCATGCCCTTTTCTTTAATTCTGCGTAAGGAGTATGTTGAGAGGAACAGCAATAGCGGCAGAATATCTTGGGCTCCTGGGATGAGAGGTGAGAAGCTGTTATTAATCTCTTAATAGCTGTATTTTCAAAGATCTCATTTGGTGAAGTTCAGTGAATGGCTAATTGCTTTAAAATGGTAGAAAACAATTAGGAATGCAATCTATATTAAAATAAATAACTAGTGATAGATGATTTTATTGCTCTGTTCTTACATCCTAAAGTTATGATACAGATTTTATAGCCTTATTGAAATTGAAAGGACAAAGTAGCACATTTAGAGTTTAGATTTGCGTACTGTTCCACATTACCTGAAAATAAAATCAAAGATCAAGCCCATACTGGATATATTTAATTTCCTTTGAGTTACTGGCTGCACTTCGGACAAGCTCACATTGCAATTTCCATCCCTTCCAAACAGCAGTTTACTTGGCAAGAGGAATTTGAAGTTGCTGATGAGTTTTTTAACTTTGCTTTCCATCACCAGACAGATTTAGTAGGCCTGAAAAATTTGCGTCTGCTGTCTTCTGTGAGATGCAGGGAGGAGCAGGGAAGGAATAGCTGGGAAGTTAGTGGAGGATCATGCTTTTGTGGGGAGGCATAAGATGCCCCAAATTTCCTAAATGCTTGTAAGGACCAGCGTGTCAGATGTTCGTATTTGTTAGTCTGTTGATGGGAGATCATTAAGGACAAGTGCATCCCTTAATTTCCTGCGTAACAGCAAAAGAGCCCCAGTAATACTTGCTTCTAACTCAAGAGTTCTCTAAGCCAGAGTACATCTGGTGGACAGGTTTCTCGTATACCAAAGTCATTTTAAACATAGTAGAAGTGTACTGAAAATATATCTGACCTACTTTTTAACAATCTAGCTCTGAAATAAGCAGATGTCTTCATACTTGAGTTTTCCTTATCCATTCTCCCACACAGCTTCCTAAGGATGACTAGCCAGTGTTCATATTTGAATAGTTTAAGGTTTAACATTTCAGCTTTCTATTACATGTCTGCTCACTTTCCCTGTTAAGTAACTGGCATATACTTTTTACTGCCAATACAGCAGTGTATCTGTTTCTTCCTGACCTTACTGGTTATTACTTGTAAGGTCGTCTTGCATATTTTTATGTATCTTCAACTTTTTTACTCTTCTTTCTCTGTCTTGCTGTTGGCACCAATTGTATCACACTGCACAGAAGTCTGTCTTGGAGAGATGGGTGCTGAAGAGAGTCAGTGCAGAAAGCCAAATTGGCTTCCGCACTGCTCACTTCGCAGCCTTGTGGCAGGGGTCCATGCCTGACAGATTTTGTTCAGCACAGAGACATCAAGTGACAGCATTGGGTATTGCAGTTGTTGCACATCAGCAAGAGGGCAGTTCTGGGTTTTCTGAGCCTTCTTGGCTTCTTTGGAAAACAGCTTTATCTGCAATACAAAAGAAAATATTGGAGCTTAGCTAGATTTTCAGAGAAAAAGGGCTCAAGTCTTCCTCATTCTGCAGTTATTTAAGAGGCTTTGGGGTATATTGGTAGCACAGGTGAGCCACAGAACATCACTTTTCAATAGTGCCTGTGATGCCAATAATTCCGTCATACACCAGAACTGCAGAAAAGCAGTTATGTGACTATGGTAATGCTTCAGCTGCAAGCTACAGGTGAAATAAAACTGCAGGCAGTCCATCTATAGAAATGTTATTTATATGAACATCTTTGATAGTACTTTAAAAGCTGCTTTTCTTCTGATGTGGAAGATTTTAAAGGATGCGCAGATGGGACCCTTTCACAGCTGGATGTCGGCACAGCACAGTATGTTAGTGTTTCTGGCCCTGTGCAGCCTGCAGAACAGCTCCTGTGTCCTATGGCAGGGCACAGCTGCAGTCGCGGCGTCTCCTGCAGGCTGTGACTGTGCCTGGCTGACATGCCCTGCGGTAGGCACCCAAGGAGTCCAACATCCTGGCCAAGGAAGGACATGGGCACTTATGAGGGGATGCATCTGCACAGCCTCCCATATGGGGGTCTGTGAGACTCTCCTAAGCCTTTTCCACTTGGCTGACCAGAGCATGCCAACATCTCATGCTCCAAAACACTAGTTTTGTGACAGAATTAATGTAAATAGGAAGAACTTGCTTTGTTCTCTTGCCTACTATGTATTTGTCTGGTTGCAAGCATATATTTTCACCATTGACTTGTTCTGATGCTTCATAATCATGATGATCTTGGAAGCTGACTGAACTGGCTTGCTTGTGCCTCATGCATGGGAAGCCCCACAAATTATTACCTGGCTATGAAATTGAAGGAGTAATAAATTAATGAAAAAAACAGTTCTTGTGGTTTAAGATAGTTAATGTCGCAGGACGCATGATTCACCAGTATTCCTTATTCTCTGCTATGCTCTGTGAATTTAACTGGCTTTATGGGATGTGGCTGTGCAGTGAGAACAGTGGCTGTAAGAGGTGGAAACCCAATCTGTAAATAACTTAAAATCACCCTTTTGACGCTTGACTTCTCTGACTGTATACTCGCTAGTTCAGTTACTGCTGACGGGATTACGAGATGTTACTAGGAGAAAATTTGAGAGGGCAGCAATGCTGTTAGGAGGAGCAGACAGCCACATCGGCTTTGTAATTTGGGATTCGCTAGTGTCAGTGGAGCAGCAGACCACCTGCCTCAGAGGCATTACATTTCCTTCCTGGCAAAACTCCCAGGCATTGGTCTCTGGTTTGGCATTTTTAAGCTGATGGGATTTCCAACCGCTGCCAAGTGTATGCTTTGCAAAACTAGTGAAAAATAAATGGCTCATGTCAGTTTCCTAGTAAAATAAATGATCCTGTGTCTGTAGAAATGCGAGATTTTAATTAGTGAGGAAAATATGTATAACAGTGAAAACTCTGATAGTTTAGTACTCGTAACTTTCAGAAATCATTTTGCCTTGACCAGATAATAGAAGTTCATCTATTCATTTGTGCGTTTAAAAAAAAAATAATAAAAAAATAATTTCATGCTGGCTGCATCGAAACTGTTAGCTCTGTATCCTTGGACTTGTCATATAATTATGCTGAAAATTGTCTAAATAGTCTAAAAGCTGAGGGCTTCTAAGTGGAATATACTTAATTATATGAAGATGCATTATTTAGTAGATATTCTGAGAGTTTATTTGCCACCCTTCTTGTCTCCAAACAATTGTGCAGGAGAGACAAGCTAGCATCCAATGTTTGCTCCTCTTTAATCTGTGTAGACATTGTATATTGGTGGTGGGTAATTTGTTTTCATACAGAAACATCCAAGATGAAAGGACCATTCCCACTAATTCATGTTCACAATAAAGCAGTGAGCAAGACACATTTCTTCTTGGTCATTGCCTAACTGTACCTATGCTCTTACTTATCTGTTCCCACAGCTGTGAGATAACTTTCCAAGCGCTTCACTTGAGCTAATCTAGAGTGTACACGGACCAAGAGATGATATACAGTGCTTTCACTGCCTGCTAGACCTGAACAGATCACACTTTGGCACACGTTTCATCAGGGCTGACAAGCCCTCTCCAAACACACTCAGAAGTAGTAGTCCAGGTAGTGAATTGATCCTGACTGGCGATATGCCCTCCGCATGCGCTCAGCTCTTGGCAGTCATTGCAACATTGGCAAGGATGCGTTTATGACATTCTTCCTTGCTGAAAAGGTAATGGGAAATGGGGTGGGATTTTGAGTATGTTCACGTTAATGACGGGCCTGAGCCATGAGGACTGGTACCACATATGTAGGCTGAGGACTGAGTCCAAGGAGAGGGGCTAAAAGCACAGAGGATATAAAACTAAGAAAACAGTCTTTAGAAATATCCCCAACTATTACACAATGGAAAATTAACATTTCTTATGCATATGGTAATGTGACTTTGTTTTCCCAGGGAGGCTCAATTTCAGCACTTCCTATCTGCCCAGCCTGCTCTTCTGTAATGGTCTGATTGCTGTTGATTACTTGTGATTGTCATGAAGGGCATTGACATGAATAACTATAACCTGTGCATTTTGTCATTTGGAAAAGATAATCTGTTTATCTCTGAGGGCAGAAGAGCAGCTTAAATTTTCCCATAATCAGATATTCAGAAGCATAGAGCCTTAAAGTTATGTCTGTGCCAGGCTAATTGGGATTTGTGTTTTGAGATTTGTATATATTTTGCATGCAAGGATTTGGAGGAAGAGCTAACTGTTTATTGAGGGAGACGGGGAGGAATTACTGAGTTTCCTGTGGGTTTTGGTTTTTTAGGGGGAGGAAAAAACCCCCAACCTTTCAAATATAACCTTTATTCTTCTCCCTCCCCTGTTTTAATTTAAACAAGTGAAATCTTGAGCTTTCATACTTGTGTTTAGGATTCTTTCGTGGGGGTTGCAGGGGTCATATGAGTAGCTTTCCCTGAATAAATCCGAGAAATACACCTGCTGAAATGCTCTGAGTTACTTGTCTGTCACTGTGCCCCACAGATTGTTGCCAGTCAAATCCTGTACGCTGGTGAGCTTCTCTAGCAAAGCACAGAACACCTTCCATCGACCCTGACTTTGTCTGAAAGATGAGACATTTCAGCTCTTGCCCATCAGAAGTTCAGACACAAGGATTTTCCAAGCAGCATGGGCTGCCATGCTGCACGTTTGGTCTTAAAAACCATTTGGTTTTTTTTTTTCCTTAGGTAGGATGAGAGTATATAAAGAAAGAATTATCAACTCTGAGGAAACTTTTCTTCCTGGGAGTGCCTTTCCTGTGCTAGAAAAATTCGGTGGCACAACATAACTGTTGGTGGTTTTCTAATCATTAAAGTGATTTTGATTTTAAAAATTAGTATTTTTGGTGTTACAGGCACCAAATATTACTACAGGCAATATCCTTTTTTTAATATTTTTTTTTATTCCCACAGTTGTTTTTCTTTTCAGTCACTGCCTTGTATTGTCACTGATGAGGATAGATAGGAAGGTGTATATCCCAAAGTTTCATCTGGATTTACAGGGTGCTTGCATGCAACATGCTGAAACACCCCAATCTGAAACTCAGAGTTTTGAATGATTATGGCTGGAATGATTATGGTTAGAATGATGCATGTGCTTCATTGTAGCTGTCATGCTGTTTCCAAGATTTTCAATCTTGATGTCCTTTTATTATGAATGATATAATGAGGTTTCTTTGATGGTGCAATTAATGCCTTTTTATCATCATGATAAAGAGTTATCCCAGAATGATTCTGAGGAGATTTAAGCTTATTTTATTGAAGTTTTCATCTTCTCTGCAATTCATGACTGTGAAACACACATGAACTGCAGGAGCAGTTGCCTCCTGAATTTAGGCGAGGACGGCTTATGCCCTCTGATCAGCCATTACTTTTTTAGACACAAGCTGGATGATAGATGCAGGGGAGGGCAGAGAGAAAGTTGGAACCCAGGAAATAAAACGCAAGTTAAAAGTAGTTTCATTTCTCAGTAGACATTTTTATTAACAATACTGCAGGGTTTTTGACAGCCTGGAGTTTTTTGCACAGAAGTCTGAGTTACAAGCTGACAAACCTGTTACGGTAAAGTGGGGCCAGGGAGGCCTACTCCTTTGGTAAAGTCTTTCTCTGCCATCCATATGCGGTAAAAAGCAAACTAGATCAAATCTGGGCAGGAAAGACACAGGCAAGACCTGCTCTTGAACTCTTCACCTGCCATTACAGCTACTTTGTGAGAGATCAGTCTTGATCATTTATAAGATTGTGCTGAAGAAGGGCAAACCTTGTTTTTCTGGCAGAGGCAGGCTGTGTAAGTTTGGGGTTTTATTTGGTTGGTTGTTGTTTATTTTGTCATTAAATAGCTGCTACAATGTGAAAAAGCCCCTCGGGGCAGGAGCTGTTCAACTACAGAGGCAGGAAGGCTGGTGGTTTCTGGGCTGCGGCCTCAGGATGGGGCAGCAATGGTGTGCAGTAGAAGGTTGGGTTGCCCGGTCTTGGCAGGGCTGTCTGTGTTTCATAAATACATAGTCTGAAGTGGCAGCCTGGATGTTTTGGGGTTTTTGTGGTATGTTCTTTCATCGGCTTTAAAAATTAGATGGTGTTATCCCACTGACTAGCATGGGAACACATCTGTTTGTCTCTTCACCAAGAGTTAACTGCTACCTGATCTGACAGGCTTTTCAGAGTGATACCCAGCCTTGATGCAGCTCAAGCGCGATGGGCTGCCATTATGGGCCCATATGATACTGGCCGTATGCTTTCTTGTAGCTTTGAGCACATGGAGAGTATAGCTGTAACATGCGTGTTGTCCCTGAAACAGATTTGCTGCTCTCCTTGAGGTCAGTGCAAACATACTTCTGCAGGCTCAGGATCAGCAGCGGCAAAGATGTAGGTGAAATAAGTATTGTAGGGAGTGAGGCAAGACCTTTTATTCTACCAGTTGGTGGAGGTAAGAAGAGAAGCTTTGTCTTTTCTGGTCAACCAGTTGCTCCAGTAAAGCTCCAGTTGCTTCCCCTCTACTCCACTCGTGAGACCCCACCTGGAGTACTGCATCTAGCTCTGGAGTCCCCAACGTAAGAAGGACATGGACCNCAGCCTTCCAGTACTTAAAGGGAGCCTACAGGAAGGATGGGGTTATCATGGACCGTAGTGATAGGGCAAGGGGTAATGGTTTTAAACTGAAAGAGAGTAGATTTAGATTAGGTATTAGGAAGAAATTCTTTACTGTCAGTGTAGTGAGACACTGGAACAGGTTGCCCACAGAAGTTGTGGAGGCCCCATTCCTGGAAGTGTTCAAGGCCAGGCTGGATGGGGCTTTGAGCAATCCGATCTTAGTGGGAGGTGTCCCTGCCCATGGCAGGGGGGTTGGAACTCGATGATCTTCAAGGTCCTTCCCAACTCTAACCATTCTGTGATTCTATGATTCTAAAAGAATATTGCTGCTTTTGCAGTCCTGCTTGTGATGTGCAGGAGTCAATTTTAAATAACCATTACATGTTTCAGAAACTTTTTTTTAAAAGATGATAGGTTACTTATGAATGAGACATGGCAAACTTCAATGCAGGCCACATGTATTGCATAGTTCCAATTACCCTGTCTAGTATTTTTTTTCACCCATAAATTATCTATTTTTGCATTATCACTCAAGTATGCTGCATGATCATGTAATTACATAAAGTGAAATGCAAATTAGCAGTAATGCTACAGCAGATCTTTCCAAGTCAGTTTGACGTACGTTTTTCCACTGTACACATTAATTATTGGCATAGTATTTCTCAGTAACACCTCCACTGTCTAAGTGACAGCAGTACAACTCACCAGTTCGATATTTCTGTTGTGTCTCTATGGAAAAACTGCTGCAAAAGACAACCTATTATTTTAAAATCAGCATTGGGGAGTTAGACACTGTGCATGCAAAGTTATAGCAGAAACTGTAAAGAGCAACACAGCTGGAGGCAGGTCTGTAGCAAACATCAAATGCCAAGCAGTTGCTCAAGAAACAGTTGTGTGGAGCACCGAAACAACATACTCGGCAGGTAGGAGTACCTGTTGGCGTGTTGTTTGGAAAAAAAAAAGGTAACACTGGTGGGATTTTTTCCCATTAATTATAAGCTAATAGTTTGTCATATCCTTAAGTGTTTTATTTCCAGTGAAGAATGCAAGCATGTTCTCTCATGAATAATGATGGGGTTCAAGGATGCATTCACACTGCTCTATAAAAAATTGCTCAAATCTCAACAAAAAAAAATACAATTTCCTGTTCTTTCATCCAAAACACTTGCTACTTTACATTTACTGGAGGCTTCTGAAACTGTGAATGTTCTTTATACATGATATTGAAATGTGCTGAAACAGGTGTGGTTTTCCCCAGTTATTTTGTAATTACAGTTGCTAAAGTAGTAGTAGACCTCAATCTGTTTGACATCAGTCATGCCTTTTTAAGGCTGAGAATATTGAAAGGAGGAAATCTGTAAGATGTTTATCAAAGGTGCACCATCCAAACTTTTGATCCAACCTCATTTCACCCAGTGTGAATCATTGCAAGTAATACATATAAATGTATAAAAGTGGATATGAGAGGCTACATGTTCTCAGGCTTTATTTGTACATCAAAAGGGTAAATAAATGCCTCTTCTGAGTGCTGGCTGCAGGGTGAATAGATTTTATGCGAGGGCTTCTAAATATGCACTTCTGACACAGGCTGTACCTTTTTCTTTCTGAGACTTGATATTTTATATTGTGAATTATCAGCTTGATTGAAGTTATTTCTACTTTTGAGTGAAAGAATGATAGTTTTAGTAAAAGGTTTGAGGATGTAGTTGTGAGGAAAATGCATATATAGAAATACTAATTGCACTTCTTTTTTTAAAATGAACATCTGTGTTAACAAAATCATTCCTTCTCTAAGTATTTCTAGTAACAGCAGCAGCAGGTGGATTGTGTCAAGGTGGCTGGTTATGGATGTTCATACGTTTTAAGTGTTTCTGTGAGGTGAGAAAAAGTACAGAATGGCTTCTGTTGGTCTTCCTGTGACTATTCAACAATGTATCTAGGATAATCCTTGCAAATTAGGTTAAAAGCAGTGTGCTTTGAGTAGGAGATTGGCTTGATGTCCCTTCCAACCTAAATTATCCTATGATTCTTATACTTACCTGAAATCCTGTTGTATCTTAAGCAGGCCCATCACTTATTCAGGCCTTTTTAGCTGCCATGTCACTCCATCCTGCAATTCTGCCATGACATAATTTCTGAAATACTTGAATAGGGTACAAGGAAAGCAAGAAAATTCACACTGTAGTGCACAAATGTTGAACTTAGTACATGCCTGTGTCTTCTTTGTGTCAGACATTCCACAAAGTAACGGTGCTTGTGTGATGTAGGAAGGTTTTTTTTCAGATTGCGTGTTTGCTTTTGTCAGATTGAACCATAGCATCCTGCTCACTGAAAACGTACATTTGTGGCCCTTGATTCGTGTCCCTGCAGCTTAGCTCCTCGTTTTGCAAACAGAAGATGGAGAACCTGGAGGCAGACTTTGCTACATCTCCATATAAGAACTGTGCCGGAGTGTGGTAACAAAACTATCCAAGTTTAGGATTAGCATCTCTCTTTCTAATACATCTTGTAACCCAGCCAAACACAGCATTTTCTGAGGGGGGCAGGGGAGTGCACTGATGAATATGGCCTTCAAACCTGTGAGACACCCGCACTCCTGGAGCAAGCGCTTCAACTGCAGCTGAAAGGTACTGCACTGTGTGACAGAGCGTTCTGTTGTCTTAGTTCCTGGATCCATGTATGACCTCGGGGAAAAATAAGCTGATCATCTCGCTCTTATTTCTGACATCTGCTCCAGCTCCCATACCTCAACACTGTATTGACATCTCCAGTATAAAGAAATCTTTGTTGCCCTTGCTTTTGATGGCATACCAGAGGGGCACCCTGGCCTCAGATGAAGCTTTTACATGTCCCTGTAAGACAAATCAGAGTTGCTGAACAAGAGACCTGTGGCTTTACTTTAAAAGGGAATAACAAAGAAAAAAAATAATTACTACTCAAAAGACAGTCAAAATACAGACTGCCAGTGCTTTTCCACTTACTTCCCAGGGGATAAAGCTTGCCTCCTCCCCTGTTCTAGTCACCCTCCTTAACATCAGCTAGAGTCAATATTAGGATACATGGATGACAGCTCTATAATGACACTGAATCTATTAGTTCTCTGTGGGGTTTCCTGGCGGGCAGTATCATGCTACATTAAGAAACTTCCTGTGACTTTAATAAGAAATCACCAAATTGCTTACTTGCAATGGCTTTCCTTTCATTACTCTGATTAGAATGTATGGTTTCATAGAAACATGTTCTTTATGTTCCTTCTTACTCTTACACATTCCTGTTTAAAATAAACAAACAAACAGAACAACAACAACAAAAAACAAACCCCAAAGCCCTAACCACAACCCAAAAAAAACCAAAACCCAAACAAAACAACAAAAAAAAACCCACCTCCCAAAAGATAAATCAAAGGAGGGCATAATTCTGATTTATGTAAAAGGACAAAAAAAAATTACAGAACAGGCACCAGAGAAAAGAAAGAGAAAATTAGAAAAGTATTTGGTCTTTTAATGAGTTGGGTAGTACTGAGACAGATGAGGGACTGTGCAGATAAAGCTGACCAAGTTACTTTGTAGCAGTGGATAGGATGGAACTTTTAATAACTAATACGCCTCAAGTCCTTCTCGGTTAAGCTTTGTACTGCAAAGCAGCAGAGCTGAACTGGCGTGAATTAGTGTGAGACAGAAGGTGTCACTGGTTTGAAGGGCTTTCCATTCTAATTGCCTGCGCTGCTCTGCTTACGTCACTTGGGAGTAAACTCAGTTATAAAATATGTGGTATTTCATAATTACTCTTTCTGCCAGAGGAGCTGCTCTGGTCCCTGCAGGCTTAGTGGTGGTGTAATGGCTGGGTTATCTGCCCCAGCGGTTTCCCTTGGGGATAAGATGTGGCCATTAGATGTTTCTCTCTGAACCTACCAGCAGTCTCTTGCCAAGTGTTGACAGTAGTGCTTGCTCTCTTCAGCAGTATGGCCTTACTAAAATGCTCACTGGTTGTGGGGAAAATTCTGAAAGCTGGCTACAGCTTGGAATGGAACCATTCCATGTCATCCTTTACTCAAGTGAGAAGACGAATGATTTTTACAATTAATTCTTTAGGTGAATGTAAATTATTTTTTTTATCCTCTTACAAAGAAATTCTATAGAAACCCTACTTCAATTATGACGTTTAGTTCTCAAAAAGCACAGCTTGTAGGGCCATAGCATACTTTCTAAACATAGGCCTGTGACCTGTAAGTCTACAAACACTGCATTTTTCATTGCGGAACACCTGCCTTTTCTAACAGCTTTGCAAAACTCAGGTTTTCTGCTGTCAATTCTCACACATAGATCAGGATTATACTACAGTTCATAAACATTCAGGCACATCAGCTGCATTCCTGATCACAAAACCCAAGCAGCATAGACAGCTATAGGCTGACCACAGTTTTATTTTTATTCAGCCCTGCAGCTGCGATCTCTTCGTATACATGGGTGATAAAAATAGATGTAGGCACTTGAGGGCTTTTTGCTCTTATTTGCCTGTGTGCATATGACAACTGATTCTCATGCCCTAGGGACGCTATGCTACTATAGTAATATAAAGGACCTTTAAACTTTACTACCTCATTTTAAATGGATTACCATAAAAAGACCTGAGTGTAAAGGAGAGTCAATTTTGTTGTGATTTTAGTGGGAATG
Organism: Anarhynchus alexandrinus; assembly: GCA_008711295.1. Classification (NCBI taxonomy): domain Eukaryota; kingdom Metazoa; phylum Chordata; class Aves; order Charadriiformes; family Charadriidae; genus Anarhynchus; species Anarhynchus alexandrinus. Next base: position 8,416,434 of record VUYV01000016.1, on the reverse strand, counting down.
AAGTCACTGTAAATTCATGATAATCTTGTTCTCTTAAAATTTGTGTAGTCATTAAGAAGGGGTGGTCTTTTGTTTGTGGTTTTGTTGGGTTTGTTTTGGTTTTTTTTTTACATCCTAGAATGGATTCTCACAGCCTCCACTGTAGGAGCCCAGATCCTAGAATACTGTGTCATTCACTGGGCCTGTGCAGTTCTCAGGGGAGATGAATTTTCTAGCAGAGAGGGCTGGAAAATGCTGGGATCAAATTTTGGAAGCTCCTTGGGGCGATCGTGTTCTGTCTGTTGCCTCTCTAGGCATCCAGAATCTGTGTTCATAACCGAATATTCCTGTTCTTGTAGAGGAGAAGATAGGAAGGGATTTGCAATGCTGTTACAAATTGCTGCTTGAATGGCTTTGAGTGGTCTTGTGTGTCATAGAATTTCTTCCCAATCTAGTGCTCCATTGTGGTTAGAACCAGTGTTTGGCTCTCGGCATGCTGTTGGGAGTGAGAGTGGTTACAACAAAGTTGAAGGATTTAATGAGGATAAGCAAAAGAATCCTTCAGACTGGCTTGCAAAAATAGGATGAGCAAGAAACCTGCTGAGGCTTATTTCTGTTTGGATAAAAGCAGACTGAGGGTTAAAAGCTGGATAAAAACAAGGTAAAGAAATGTTGGTATCAGATGGCTATTGTTAGTTAGCTGCACCTTTCAGTGTCTGTAGAAAGTGCTTCTGTACATGGTTAGAATCAGCCTTTCTTTTCAGTGAAAATAGCTATAATATAAGTATATATATAAAATACAAGTAGCATAGTTATTTTCTTATTATCCTGATCAATGCTGTTGCCCAGTTATCATTTTCCTACTTTGCGCTGTGGCACTTTGCCTACTGCTAGATTAAGTGTAGGGTCCTACACTCAAAAATTACGAAGCTTTTTTCATGTATACCATGATAAATTTAATTGGAAAAGAATGGATAATGTTAACCACAGATCACCTCCCTGGACAAAAAGAACCCCAAAAATCCAAACCCCAGCAACATTGGTTTTGTAATTTCCCATGTACCTGCTCTGGCAGAGTAAAGCATGTTTGACCAAGATACTTGTAAAGGAGTTGATTTCTTCTTTTTAACTTAATGAAATAAACATTCAACACTCAGTATAGCAGATACAGATAGTGAAGTAATACCAGGCTACCCAGTTCAGGCAATAACTGCTCTTCGCTTTTCCAGTTGTTTTATGTGGTTAATCTCTTTATCTTCTGAACACTTTTTCATGCTGATATTAAACGTACTTTCACTTCTGATAGTCTCATCAAAATACCTCTGTTAATGTTTCCTATTAATTAGTCTCTAAAATTCTGCATTTTCAAAACTGATCCAGCATTTTGCATGGATAAAATACAGACCAGTTTACAAATATTTTTTCACCTGTTCATATAAAATGTCATTTTTAAAGCAATAGAGATATATTTATTCAATTCTTTCTTTTGTATGCTTTAGAAGACAGTGTTTTGAACTTTGTGTTGACGTCAGGGAACTCATTATCATTTTGATCATAGCAGTGATAACCACTTTATGTCTAAGAACAACAGCTGGCCACAATGTTTTATGAGTATACACAGTTTAAAAAAAAAAAGTACAGAACAATGATTTGTATAGACTTTGCCTCGCTTTTTGTCATCTTTCAGAGGGTATTTCAGCTTACTTCTTTCACATTTGTCAATCCTTTATTTTGAAGAAAGGAAATCAGTGACATTCTCTCAGTTGGATGTACTGAGCTGACTCCAGCCAGAAATCCAGCACATCAGAGCTGCTCCTGGGGAGCTATGCAAATCCTTCTCAGCATCATCATTCTTCAACAAAAATCAAAACAATCCTCCTGATTTCAGAGACATCATTTCTAAACTCCCTGATTTCACACATGCAAACATGCCGCAGTGCTTTAACTGCTGACTGTCCTCTCAACTTCGAAGTTTTATCAACAATCAGGGAAAACCGCTGACTCCATAATTAATCTACTTTGCGATGATGCTTAGCCACTTTGGGAAGAAAACATTCTTGTTTGTACTGAATGCATGTTTACTTAAACAAACTGACAACTAGATTTTCAGAGTGAAGCCAGTGCAATTCCCCCAGAATCCATAGTGCACTAAAGCAGGCAGGAGATTTGCTCCTGCATGAATACCATTCTAATCGTCTTCAAACCAACATCTAGTTTGATATGTTACTCTGGCTTCAGGTGCTTTGAAATCCCCTTGTTTTACAAGCCACTTTAGTGTTGCAGTATCAGCACCTTAAAATCTTTAGTCACCTTTACTCCCATTCTTTATTCTGTTTGTTTATATAGCCACAGTACTGTTAGAACAATTTCCTTTTACAAGTCTCTGCATGAACCAAATGTGTCTCGGTTCTGGGAGGCTGCCCTAGTCACATTGTGCTTGTGATGAATGCTGTGTTGTCTTCTGTCAGTACCGTGTCTGAAGATACCTATGAAACCTCAGGACAAGAACATAAATACTGTCTGGGAAAGCCCCAGAAGTATACATGTTTTGATCCTGATAATCCTAACCATGATGATCCTGACTTCTATCCATGGTCACGTTTGGGAGTTTTCTTCTGAGAAGTTGTTTTAAAAAAAAAATAATCATGATCTAGAACTGAAACATACTTTAGGGCACTGGTTCAGTGCGTTGTGGTGGGGGAGTCTCAGAATACCTCTGGGATTGAAAGATAGAACACTATTCCCTCATTTTGTGGAAGACTAGAGGTGACTTGTGACTTTCTGTAGTACCTTGTGATAGGCCAGCGACTGACATCAGGTTGCTGCAGTTTCGTTGTCCATTCACCACTGATCTGACTTTCCCTTCATGTAATCGTCTTGATGTTAAGTGTACTAATGAGTGACTAAGGGAAGAAAAAAAAGGACCAGTGGGATAGTGGAAGAGAAGAGAAAAAAAGAAGCTTCTGACAACATTTTGTAGGGAAAAAAGTTTAAAAAAGATTGTGATGGCCTGTCGTGGTTTAGGCCAAATTGGCTACTGGGGACCTAGGGGACCCCAGATAGGACCGACAGATGCTCCCCTCTACCCCTCTTCAGAGAGAGGGGCAGAGGAGGAAAAAGAGACTTATGAGTTTAGAAAGAACTAAACTACTTTAAACTCCCTTTCTTGGGAGAGATGAGCAAGCAACACAATAGCAAATGTCATTTCAAGTTCATGGTCAATAAATTCAAGAGATTATAGTTTAGAAGAAATAACTTCAGCTACTTGGGCACCTTACTGGGTATTGGAGTAATAGCAGTATAATGGTATTCACAGCATTAGTGGCTCCCTAGCTGGAAAGCCTTGCCACATAAGCAGCAGCCATTGAAGAAAACAAAATAAGAGGGTGTGTGAAGAGTGGGAGGAAGATACCAGAGATTTAATGAGCTGAAAGTAAAGCATTTGAAATATAATTACATGAAGAACATTTGTTTTTCCTCTTGTGATTGTGCTTGAATAGCGAAGACTGCAGTATCTGCAAAGGAATTTGGAAGTAAATAACAGCTAGGAATTTGTTTTCTTTAGTTTCAAGAAGGGACATGATTTGAAGTGTAGTATTTGATTTAAATGGTCTCTCTCTCTGAATTTGAGAAGTAAGGGAAATAAGCTGAAACCTGTTTAAGTCAGAGGGACCAGATCCCTTGTTAATGTGTATGCAGATATACTTCCAATTGTTTTCAAGGCAGTTGTTTTGATTTATTCTAACTGTGCTGTGCAACAGTCACAGCAGCACTGGGCTACCTCACTTGTGTGCAACTGCCATTTGTGCCTGGTTTTTAGTAAACTATGCTCACACATCTCAAATGAGAGAATGAGAGTTGCCATGTGGCCTTTGGACCCGAGGCTGTGTAGCTTGGAGGGGAGAGGGGCCAGGCAGTCAGGAAAAGGTGCATTTCACCTTTTTCTCTCTCTTCTACGAGTCAGTGTTCCTCCCACCATCACCAAGTGCAGTCTAACCGAAGAGCAGGTATTGAGTAAGTTGTGGACTGCCCAGGGACTGCTGTACTGTGGACCCAGTCTGGAAATTGCTGCGAGATTGGTTTAATTATATGAAGTATGCTGCTCTGATATACTAGGGTTGTTAAAAAACCAATATTGCTAGAAAATAGGTTGGTCTTTAAAATCGAATGACTGAAAACAGCAATTCAATTAAAGCTTTAGTACTTCTGGGAAGGGTTTTATGATGTAGCCAGAAAGACTGAGTTTACTTCGTTCTGATAGTTTTCCCCCAAACATTGGCTTGCTCGGACTGATGCATGCTGAATCCCCCCCTGCATCCTACGTGAGGCTCCTTCAGATGTCCTGCTCGTGTCCCAGCTATGTCCTGGAGGCCCTGCTGGCAGGACACCCATCCTGCCAGTCCTTTGAGTGCTGCTGCTGAGCCTGGCCTGCTCTTCTTTTCTCACATGCATACTGTGGGTGAACGTGGTTTCCCCTAACCTTGTACATCTGTCGATTAGAAACCCAACCCTAAGCAGGCTGTCCTAGGCTGGGCGTTTTAGCCAAAACTTCATGTCATCCCATGGCTTGCTTTCTGGAAAGGTCCATTCTCGGCTGCTGTCTTTCTGCTGCTGAGCAGTTGAGCAGCAAATGTCAAGATAACTCCCTGGCAAATGTTCTCAACTCTTCTCTGTGTAGCTTTAAGCGGTTGCAAACTGACAGTAAGGTCTGTATGAAGTGGGCCTGCTGGAGGCTTAAATGCTGTATTTAGTGTTCACCACAGACAAAGTAATTTTTTTTCCCCCAGAAATAAGTGTATGGTATTTATCTCTCTCATTTATAAGGAAGATGATGCTCTCCTAGGGAACTATAAAGGCTGAAATAGGTTATTTTAAAACTAAAGTATTTTCATCTTCAGTCTACTAGGTGCCCCTCAAATACAAAAGGCCGAAAGTGTGACATGCAGGCTGTCAAAAAGTGCTGCCTTTAAAACCTCTTGATCTGTTTGATACTCAAAGGCTCTTCTGCCATTTGGCTGTAGCACACAGTGCTGCTTTAAGCCTGAACATTAGAATGATTTTTTTTAAATTACAACTTCTTTTCCAGCAGACCAGGAAAGCTTTTAACTACTATCACTGAGGCTGGAAGCAAAATCAATAACTACAGTTTTCTGGCAGCATGTACCTTCCTTAACTTTGCTTTCTAGTAAATCAGAAACTTACACCCATTTTTCTGTGCCAATTCAGGATCTTGACATTTTCTCCTTTACACAAGAAAATGTCCTTAGTTGTACTTTGCATTAATACAGAATAATGAGCTTTCCTAGTCTTACCCAGCCTTGCCACAGGTTTTTGTGCCTGCAGTTGTGTTAGACTGGAGTGAGAGCGTTTTCTGCTTGAATGCGCTGGGCGTTAAAGTAGTCAAAAAGGCCTGGGTAGAGGTGAAGCTGGCTGGCTGGACACCTGCCCTGACATTTGCTTTCTTCCATCCTTCTTTGTCAACCCTCTTGTGTTACAATTGTACAAAAATGCAAAGGGGGAAATGTTAGATCTAACAGACTTGATCAATGGGGATTTCAGTGTAGAAATCTTTGTAGCTAGAAGTTAGCGAGCACCTAGATGACGATGACTAAAAAGAGGGGGATAGAGGGGATTTTTGAGGCTGGAATGTGTGGTTTGCTGGAATTTCTTATGCTGAGTAACAAAGAGAAAGATTAATTATAATAAGAATACAAATACAATACTATGATTAATGATAACATAGGAAAATAATATTTAATGAAATTACAGTATTGATAACGAATGTTGAATGCTACTTAGCCGGAATAAGCTCAAGGGCTTTCTACTGCCTTTGTCTGTTCCTCAGGGTGGTATCCCTGGACTCTCCAATCCTCCTTCTCTTAACCCTGTTAAGATGGCCTCAAACAAACAAAATGGCCTAGGACAAACAAAACTGCTTTGCTTTAACAGCAAAGACTGCTGAACATCTCTGTATTTCTGTGAAAGATATCTAGCAGGGCTGGCAAGTGTTGATCAGGTCCAGTTTAATTTTGGTCCAGTCTGGCAGATCAGATAGGCCTGAGGGCATGTTGGCACAGAACTCTTGAAATAAGGGCCATCCATCCCAGTCTCCTGCATACTGTCCTCGGTCTCTCTTCACCAAAGAAAAGTTGTTGCCATACTCTTTCCACTGATCCTCTCAGGCAACAAAAAGCCTTGAGCATTGCTGGGGGGACCAGTCCATTTGGCAGTGTGGAAATAATATAGTGCATTCTGTGGTCTTGTATATGGGGGGGTTTGACTAGATGATCTCCGAAGGTCCCTTCCAACCCCTACCATTCTGTGATTCTGTATTTCATCCCCTTTTAGAAAATCACTAACTTTACATATTTTAAATACATTTAAAAATCTTTTCATTTTAAAAATATTTTCCTGACTTATAAGTTCTTGAGGAGTATTTACTTACTAGATGTGTAAAGCCCCTTCGTGATTTTTCTTTATGGTACCGTACAAAATATTGGGAGCATTTGGAGTTGATATTTTTCACTTATCCACCCCAGCAGAAGACACACCATTCCTGCTTGATATCTAGTTGCAGAGGATCAGGAAAAGAATAACATAAGTATTTATCTACTGAATAAATATAGCATCCTCTGCTCAGTGCATGCTGACCTTGATTTCTAAAATTGTTTTAAAGAGACATATTTATCTGTTGTTAGTATTGGTGTGTTGACTACTTCTTTATAATGGTAGCACTGGGGAGATGGTACTCTCCATCAATGAACAGTTCACAACTCTTAGTACATACGTGGAATGGTAAATGGATTTTAAAGAAGCCACTTACATCCTTTAATTCTCTGATTATGCATTAAACTCTGTGTGGGTGGAGCAGGCCCTAATGTCCCACAAGGCAGGAGCACCATGATATTAGGCAGAACAGACTGCGTGACAATATAATAAACGGGTATTCAGGAGTAGAAAGGTCAGAAAATGTCTTGTACTTGTGACTGCTGGCTGCTATAATACCTTTTAAATTTCAGCCTCTGCCTGGGTGAAATATATCTTTTTCCATCAGCAGAACTGAAAGCCCTTTGCCAGAATGGAAAGTGCCAGGGCTGTGCCAAAATTCCTAACTCCGGTGCCATGTCTTCCTCAGGGCAGGGTTTGGGGGTTCTCCATCCTATGGGGATCAGGGCACTGGAGTCAGTCTGCAGAAGGAGGGCTGTTTTCCGATGCATCCCTACAGTTAGCATTTTTATGGACTACAGCTAGCCCCATAGCTGCTCACACTTCCCACGAATTGCAGATGGAGACTCCAAATTCCTGGAGCTATGTCAAAGCTATATAGCCCAGGAATACTTCTTTCTCTGCTTCTCTGCCCTGGTTTGTGGTGATGTGGATTTAGACAGTGTTTTAAGGGCTGAATGCTAGGGGGGGAAAAAAAAAAAAAAGGATTTGCCAAAGTAATGTATCCATTGCACTAAGCAGTTGTTCCTTCCTGATCATGCCTGGCATGGAGCAGGTAATGAGCAGGCTGTGCCTCAGCAGGAGCATGTGGACAGCCAAACATTTGCTCAGTCCAGGCTCTGATCTTGCATCGATATGAACCGGTTCAGTCCAGAAGCTAAATAATTGGGTTGGTGTGGCGCTGTGCCGAGGCAAATGTGTTTTACTTCCCAGCAGCACAGCGATACTGCAGTCGCAGGGCTGGCCAGCCAGGGCTGCTCCTGCCTACCTGTTTCAGAAGTGTGAACAGAGCAAACACACATCTGTCTGCCCTCCTTGGGGTGCGCATACCTTTTCTGCTAACATGGGTGCATGCCCACAGGCAGGCTTGGAAACAAAAAGTAGCAAAGTGCACTTATCTGTCCATCCCCAAGGGCGTTAATACAACAGGGACTACAAGACAGTCCTTCAGAATTGCTTGGCTTAATTTCCAGTCATCTGTAAAGTGCCTTTGCCAATGCCTGGGCATCTGTGTAAGGCTCTACTGTAAATCCTTCATATTTATTTGGTTTTTTCCAAAGCATGTGGGTTCCTCAGGCACTTAATTCCACTGATTAAAAAACAAACAAAAAACCCCAACAAACAAACAAACAAAAGACCAACAAAGCCATTTAAAAGCCCCAGAACACACTGACAATCAGTGGGATTCTGGGTGTGCTACTGGTTTTGACAAGGAGGTCTGCACTCCTTAATCATCAAGGGTATGTCCGACCAGGTTCCAACTGAGGCACTGGTGCCCTGAGTATCCTGGCAGAGCTGGACTGAGACACCCTGAACAGTGGACTCTGCCTAATATGAAACATGCCTACATTTTTCATGAAAAATTCAAGAACGTAAGTAAGCACAACGTCAAAGCAGCCACAAAAATCGGGAAGTGTTGTATCTCACCCTCGTACCCCAACAGTACGTTCCCTGCTGGGTAAAGCATGAGACGAATCCGTCGTTAGCCACTAAGAGAGTCAGTTGTCTGCAAAGAATCTGTCAGAACTGGCTGAAAACTTTCTGTGCCCTGAGCCGTGCTACAGCCCTTATAGCTGGCACTGGTCTTCAGCAGACAGCATTCTGAAGCTAGAAGGGATGCTCGCGTTGCAGTGAGGTTAGTTTTGCACACCCATGCAATGTATGGGTAGTCGAGTCGCAGCCTGCGTGGGTACACTGACACCTGGGTGTCCTCAGGTCTACAGTGGTGCGATGCTGCAGAGAGGAGTTAACCAGAGTCAGGTTATTTCAGTTGTAAACAGTTTTACACCTTTTTTTTTTCCCCAGTTTTTAATTTTGCTTATATTTTGCCTTCTTTTTAAGCTTTGTTTCATACAGCCATGCTAAATAAGCGTGTGAGTGATAGGGGGTCTTTCTTGCTGGGCAGTGGCAAAGCTTGAGTTGCATTAGAGTCATTGAAGTAAGTGCACAAATAGCAAGAGCTCCTCTTCTGCTGTGTGTGCAGTGTTAATGCATGATTTGTGGCCCTCAGAAAATCAAATAGGCTGGTGTCAGGAACCAAAGGGTGTCTTAGACAAATCTTGTAACAAGTAACATTGGAATAAATCCAAGTCCCGAGCCTGGGCCACCCTTTGCAGGGGGGAATTTCTCTGTACTCAGCTGCTGTATACAGAAAGTGCTTGTGCGAGGGAGGTGACGACTTCTTATCCCATCCTGAACTGGGGAAGGCAGATGAGAGAAATATAAATAGCCTTTGCATCCAGCGTAGTGGAAAAAGTCTGTGTTACACTTGCAAATCGTCTTTCTCTGAGCATCACTGAAAGGTAATAAATCACTCTCAGACTTACTGGAGCAGCTGCCTGCGGCACACCATCTCTGTTGGATGTAGCTGAGCTAATCTTTATAAAACCAGCTTTTTGAAAAGTGGGAATTATTCCTAGCTAACATAATACTTGGTTTCAAAACTGTCACTTCGTAGCAGATATCTGGGGTTTTTAGCCAGTCTTTCAAATAAGTCCTTTCTTTTCCATTTCAAATGGATGTTTTTCATTAAATGCTTTCATCGCTATTTTTTAATACAGAAATCAAAAGACAGATATCTGTTTCTTTAGAGACCACATATTCTTAGATTTGTATTCAACAAAGTACTTTTGCACATTTTTAATAGAGTAGGCAGAAACATTTTTCTTGTTTTATGATGTTTTTAGTTGAAGTGAAAAGTCAGTGCTGAGCATTACCATAAAACTAAAATTTAAAAGAAATCTGACTAGGTTTGAAACATTTTGCTTTAATTCTGCTCTGCCATTTTTAACACTTTTAAACAAAAAGTGACGTCAAAGCAGAAAGGAAGCAGTTTATGAGAAATATTAAGAGAAACTATTTCTACAGCTTCATAGCTTAAAGCTCAAACGAGAAATTCCTCAAAACTAACTTCCGCTGTGATTAATTTTGTTAAAAACAAATCAACATCTTCCAATAAAACCTGTCTATTTAAAAGATTCTGACCAGTAAAACTACCACAACTTGTGCCTCTGCATGGTCCACTTGTTTTCCAAGGGGCCTTCACAAAAATTTCTGCTTTGTTTTCCAAGGGGACTCATCCCATGCATGTTTCAGATGCAGTTTTCCATGGGTAGGAAAAGCTGGTGTACACCCTAAATGACAAAACACAGGATCTGTTCATTGCCATCTGATTTAAAAGGCTATTCAGCCCTGATGTGTTGGTGGGATTTTTCATGGGCTGTGGTGTCTACCCACGTAGCAGCATGTGCCCTGTGCTGGAAGGGCCAATGTGGCCCTCGGTGAGTGTGGTGTGAAGAGGCATGTGGCAATATTAAATTAACTGAAGGGAGGAGAGCACTTATCTTTATCTAGATGTCGTTTGAAATTTCTAATGTGTTGCACAAACACGAATAACTCTTTGCATTTACTGAAAAGATAAAAACTACTGCCATTACAAAGCCGACGAGGGGTAAGAGCCATGATACGGTTATTACTGCTGCTGTCTCTCTTCCAGATGTAGGACTTATTCTTATTAAGCTGCAGCAATCCCCATTAATGTGAAACTTCATCTTGCATCAGAAAAATGGGATTTTTCAAAAACATTCTGCGTCTGTCTAAACCGCTCCTGTTGAAGTTCTGCCAATGCCATGTGCTTCAGAAAATGAACTTGATTGTTTTATACTTTGGGCATCTTGACTGGGTATGAAATGGGAAAAGAAAACAAGAAGCAACGAGCTGCATTGCCAACCCAAATGACTTCAGCAGCAATCTTTAGTATATCTGTCAGAGCACTGTCTCTTAGAAACCTGTGACAGAGACTCATTTTTTATTTAAACAGGACAGAAGAAAGTTTAAGCTCCCAAGCCTTATGGCTCTGGGGAAAATGTAATTATTATTTATAGAACAGTTCGTTATATAAGTTTTTAAGTCAGTCATTCTTATGGCTACTGCGAGGAGTTGCCCTCTTGACTCCTCGTGGCTGGTGATTACTCTGTCTCGAGGGAATGGATCTAGAGGTCGGGTAAGCTCATCCCTAAAATGAGGTTAAGTGCTGCGGGGAGAGGACTGAGATGCAAAATTAGGAAAATTGAAAATAGATGGAGTTTAGTTAAGTGGAGACTTTTGCATGCTGAAAATTTGCCTATATTAAAAAAAACACAACCCTACAATAAATGTAAAAATTCTATGATGGCTCTTGAAAAAGGCTGGCTTTTTATGGTAGTCTAAAAGATTTGGTTTTTTACTTCAAACAAGTGCGAACAGGAATTTCCTCCCCTGACACACATAAAGAGAAATTCAGGCCTCACTGGATAAGGGAGAGCTCAGGACCGTTTTGCAGCAGAGCTATGAAATCACAAGGTGGAAGTGCTTGCTTGTATTATCCATCTATTTAAAATTGACTGCTATAGAAGATAAGTAAATCTATCTGCTAGAATGTGTGGAAAGTAAACCTGGTTAACAAACATTTTTTTTTTGAGTCCATTTACATGCAGCTCTTGTTGGTGACTGTCCTATTCCAAGTTAGAAAAATATGAAAGTTTAAACATTTACCTAAACAAGAGGTTAATGTGCAGTCCTAATACTGGTTGCATTTCTTGTCTCTAGAAAGTAATTAGTATCTGGCTAGTTTTACCTCTAAAATTAAAGGTTCTACGTATGGGTGGATGGAAAAGTTTGTGTTTGTGCAAGTGGAGGCTTATTCAAGAAGAGGCTAAATATATGGCTCTTCCTTATATTCCAGCTGTCCGCAGGACCAGGAGGGCTCGTTTGGTTTGTGTAACAAGGGGATGAATCTCACTCTTGTTTGAGTGCCGGTGCTAGACACTCTGCCACACGTAGTGAATGCTGACCTGTGCGTGTTCCTTACAGACCACTAACCACAGACAGCTAAGTATTCTCTGGAGCCATCTCTCTGCTGACAGCTTATATTCAACATTTAAGAGAGACTAAATCAGGGAGCTGTCTTTAGGAGAAAAAACGCAGCCTCATCTTCTGAAGCTATTTTATCGGGTAATTCTTTTCTCCCTTCAGAAGTTTGTGGTGGACACTGTACTTCTGGTTTTGTGCTTTGACATCCTGAGAGTTAATACACATCATAAAGGAACCCTGTTTTTCTCTCTCCATTTCGCTCTGTCCTTCTGGCAGTCTCAGATAACAAATGCATAGAGTATCATTCTGCGCCATATTACTATGATTCTGTTGCTGAAAGCTCATTTTTTGTTTGATTTCTGGTTTCTGTGGTTACCATCTAGCAGAGAAAAACACAGGAGGAACATGAATAACATACAGTGATGTTAGAAAAGCTATTAATAGGGAGTATACAATTTATGCTTTTTGTGCCTTGAAAGTACCTGAAGCATTAGTTTCCACAAATGCCCAAACCAAATTTAGATATTGGGGTGGGTTTTTTTCCTAATTTTCTGTTGTATCTTAATGTTTGTCATCCTCTTCCTCCTATACTCTGGAAGAGGTCTACAGCTGCCTACAGCTTTCTTCATCTTCACATTGAGTACCACATCCTGCTGCAGTGTCCCCACCTACAAAATGGGGAGAATGACCCTCCTGTATATCTTTAAAGTCATAGGAAAAAAAACAACGTGCGTGAGCTGAGATGATGATGCTCAGAAAGGAAGAAGAAGTAACAGTGGGGGGAAGAAAGGAAATAATTGGAGGGTGACTTGCGGTAGCAGGTTCTTTAGAGTGCTGTGAAATGAGCGGAGGACTTCCATGAGGTCTGCCTTTATTAATCTTGTGGGCTGGGCTGGGCAGTGCTGAGAAGTGATTGCCTGATAGATATTTGCCATGATGTCACCTGGGTAAGGTTAAGAGCAATTAAGCTCTTTTTAAGAAGCCAAACGTGAGAAATAAATAAGAATTGCTAGAAATGGAGCTCTTTTATTTCAAATAAGGGGGAACTGTACAGTGATTAACTGTTTTATCTAAATTGGGCAAACTGATAGAAATGCAAGTTCATAAGCTTAAGTCACATACATGTTGTAGTTTTGTCTGGTGATTTCATTGTGTATAAATGTCATTCATGACAGGTGGGAATAAAAAATTAAACTACATCCAGCATTCTTTTAGGTGAACCTGCTGTAATTTACTGAAACTTATTTTTCAGTGCCTCAGGTACTCATTTGACATGGAGATCCTTCAGCTGTGCCTGCCTGGATGTTTATCAGAGCAGGGAATAGGCATATTTTTTCACATAAATGAGTCTATATTGATTTCCTCTTTGGCTTCTCATTATTAGCAATAAGTTGTTCTAATAAATATTTAGGGCTTATGCGTAGTAACAGGCAAAGAGTAAACAACAGACTTTGTGTCAATGGAATACCACAAGACCTTGGAAATAGTAAGCAGTCTGATTCCACGCATTTGTTTGTGCGTACCCCTTTCTTAAATTGCTTTTTTACCATGTGGGGCTGCATCCAGCGTCCCAACTTTGATCTCTTGGAGACAAATCAGAGGCTTCATCCAAATTCTGCTGCAAACAATGCAAATGTCTGTTTACTAACTAGATATTTACTGTATTTGCTGTAGTAAGTCCTGTTTATCTGTACTCATGAAGAAGACCAAGGTGGTATCCTGGATCTGTGTAAATCAGTTGGAATTTCACAGCTATCTTCAGAAGTGTTCAGATTTCTAGACAGCAGCAGCGTGGGGAGCTTAAGAAGTCCAACTGCCTTGAAACATGATTGAAGTTGGCACCTAGACTGTACGTTGTTGTAGCTTAGAGCAAATCTCAGTCGCAGAAGGCCATGTGTCTGTCTTTCCTTGGAAAACAGATGTGAGAAAGGCACAGAAAATGGAACAAAGGTTGTCAGTTATTTTTCCCCCAGAGCACTTAGATAATTCATGGTCACTGTCTACAGCAGACAGAGCTGATCCACAAAAACCAATGAAGCTGAGATGTTTGGGTTTTTTTAGGAAAGTAGTGACTGGCATACTTTGTCCTGGCATCATGTAAGAGATGAGGCTCTTGAAGTTTGGGCCTGTCAAGTCCCAAGGCAGGAGGATATTAGAAGTCGTTCTTGAGTGATTTCAGTCTGCAGAGCCGTGGCAGTGCAGTGCAGTAGCCAACTGAGCCCCAGGCCTGTGCAAGTTATCTGCATCTCTTAGCAGGAAAGGTTCTCATACCTGAGCAGAGCTAATAATATTTGAGGAAACACCTGAAAATTTGTCAGGTTTATCTGTGAATGAGGGCATCTCTTCATCTGTTCAGTGTCCCAGGCCCGCTGCTGTGACCAGCTGATCAGTGTCTTGCAGAGTCTGGCCATCTTCTCTTTGTTGTATACCTATGCTAGGATGTTTGCTTCTTCTTGTTCCAGTTTTAATGCATAAGGTAGCCCATGGGATGATTACGGTATAAACTCCTGTTTTTAATTCAAGGGCTTGCACACAGTCACATAAACCAGCTGAGTGGTGGAAGCCAACAGCATGCATGCCCTCAACCATCTGTACTGCTGGTGGAGGCTGGGGGAATGCCTGGGAGATGGGAATTCACATTTGCTTGCCCTGACCACCTCCTCCTCCTCCCAAGGCATCTGATTTTGGCTGCAGTCAGAGGCAGGGAGGTGATCCAGATGGCTGTCCTTTGGTTTTCGAGGCAACAGATAGTGTTTGCAAGTAGTATTCAGCTTTTCATTCCTAGAGGGCATAACTCGGATGACATTTGCTGAGGCTGAAAAGCACACATGGATAAACTCCATGGCTCAGGGGACATGCAAGAGTGTGTGACTCCATTGTGTGTCAGCCCCTGGAGGTATTGGTCACAAAGCTTGGATTTTCCAAATTACTTCAGTCTGCCCAGCTCTGAGCAGCCGGGGTTATGTCTTAGCTGGTATAATCCCATGTAAATAGTTTGATAGATGCTCCTGGGAGTATAATCCTAGTCCATGAAAAACCACACAGAGCCACTGATGTTCACAGCTATGCTCTTTTATACAAGGACAGGACATGCCCTGCCATGGAAGAAGTCTTCAGTGTCTTCCATCAGCTCCTGTGTGTTTCCATCAGCGCTTGCTGGCGATGTGCTGCACTCGGGCTGTCCGCCATATCTGAGATGGCAGGAGGCATCCAGAGGTGTGCGTAACCCTGGCACAGAGCTCAGTTTGGCAGGGGTTCACCACTGGTGTCAGATGATGCTTTTGCAGTGAGCATGTGCATGGCTTTACTGCGCTCTCTTGGTAGTCTACAGTGGCTGTTTTACTCTCTGCTAACTGTGGAACAGCAGCTGACCCAAACTGTTGCAGCTAAGGGAAGATTAGCTAGAGGGAAGGCTTCATTTCAAAAAAAAAAAAACCAAAAACCAAACCACAAAACAAAACAAACCAAAAACTAGAAAAGCAGTTGGGAAAGGATGGTAAGTCATTTAAGAACCTAAACATTTATGTAGCAATCTAAAAATTAATTTAAAAGCCTAATACCTTTTGAGCCTGCAAGATATGATTAGATTCATTTTTTCAGAAAAAAATCTATTTAGCATTGGTCTGTAATATTTGAGACGTATCCTTGGTGTGTTTTGACCTTCTGGAAACTAGAACAAATACAAAATTCCTCCAAAAGAAACACCAGAGAATGCCTGACCTGTCATGCAAGCAAATACTAAACAAAAGCATTTCAGAGACCTCTGAATGCCAAATTCCTGTTCTGCTACATCAGTCTTGAGCCATCACTCTGTAGTTACCTGCAGGAGGGAAGGAAGCGGCAAATATCTCATGTTGAAGGAGTCTCATGGTTATGCTTAGCTGAAACTGTGCAGTTCCTCCTGCTGGGAAATCTTAATGGCACAATCAAGAAGATGCAAACACAGTAATTGAATTTGATTATCTTTTTTTTTAAAGCAGGGATATAGGAGGGGTTTTCCTTATTTTGTTGTAAGCTGAAAATTTAGGGAGTGGGTGAGCTCATGACATTGCTGTGGAGGATAAGAGAAACTGTCTGTGTGAAGGCAAGGCAAGAAAATGAGCTGCTGTCCATTTTTCTTGTGATGTCTTGCAGCACAGCCCTCTGCTTGATGGGCTGGGTTTCCCCTGTCTTTTCTCAATCTCATGCAATGCAAGGAATTGCACTGTTTTCACCATCTTTACCCAGCTCAAGAAGGATTTGGTGTGTATCAATCATTACATTATTTACTTCTGTGTGTTTTCAGGTTTACTACATGAGGTCAAGGGAATCAGGAGTACCAGTGCTAATCACTGAGCTCCCAGTCCTGCCATAACAACTTTACTATTGTCATTTGCATGTAATTAACATTTATGGTGGTGTTTTAAAATGCCACATTAATCAGCCAGGAAGATTAATGGTATTTTTCAGTATCATTACTATCAACATGTACAAATAATTAATTTTTATATTTGAGGTAGATTTTTTCTTTGCAGATCAATAAGGCAAAATGCAACACTATATTGATTAATAGTTTTTCTCCCTCCCTCTGCTTTCTTACTAGATTAGAAAGCTACAGAACCGCTTTGATACAGATTGTTGTATTTACTGTGATTTCTTTTATTTAACTTCCTAATCTGATCTGAAAATTGAGTTGAAAACTAGCAGTCACTTGATATGTAATACTATAGTCAGGTTCCTAATGCAGACAGATGTCTGCTACTACTCTTACTTTACCAAATTGCTTGTTCCACTTACTTTGTCTCTGACTGGGCTTTAAATCACAAGGAATTATTTCCTTTTGTATGTGTGAGTTTCTAAGTTCAGGAAATTACTATCCGTCCACATATTTTGAATCTGCGTTATATAATTCTTTGTTTCACTGTTGCTAGTTGCTCCCTTCTCAGTCTTTATTATTTTTTCATTATTTAACATCTTCAGATGTTAGATAGGGGAGAAAGGAGGCATCTGGCCCATCAGAGTGTCATGTATGGAGCAATGTTTTGGGGGTTCTTTTGGTTGTTGAATCTTTCCGTACTTAAATCACTGTTTTATCTAGGGGATCTCTCCTACAATGTTGTTGAGTTGCAGGCTGCTCACTGTTGAAACCATCTAGCCAAGTAACACAGTTGTGATGTGAAGAAGTGCTATAATCACATTTTACAAACAGGGAAATAAAGCACTTGCCCACACAGATAAACGGCAATAAATACAAACTGAGCTCTGCTCAGTAGTGATAAACCAGAAGCTTTTATAAATGCCTTGAGGTATTGAAAACTTTGTAGGAGATGCATCTGCTTTTGTTTGGAGGCTCAACACTGATAATACAAATGCAGGATATATAAGGGAAAAGATCTTTACAATTTTGCTAATGAGAAATGGTGTGGGGTTTACCAAGAGGTGAGAGTTTGCTATTAAGCAGTAACATACTCTGTATTGAGAGGCAGTAATTTACTACATTCAAGTGGTGCCAGAGCTGGTAATCTTGAAGAGGAATATCTGTATATAGTGTGTCTGAGCCATTTTCTTCACCCTCACATGGGTCTTTGTTACTGGATGTTACAGATTTGTAACTGTTCATCTGTTTTCACAAACCTGATATTTCAGTGGTGCAGTTCCTGCCCTTAGGTGTGCTCCTGTAAGGCCTTTTTTAGGACTGGATTTGAAATTTTATTTTTTAGTGCAGTGCAGAAGGACACTTCTCATATATTAGTAAAAAGGAGAATCTCTCCAAAGTAGACATGAAAGTAAAGAGAAAAAATGCATAGCAAATGGCTTCAGAGTTCACAAGAAGAAATAGTTCTCAGCCCTTTCAGCTTAGCAGAACCAGGGCTCAGCACTGTCTGCAAAATTTGCTCTAAAAGCTGTGTAAACTCTGAGTTAATTAACTCAGAGTTAATTAACATGCCAAGCGACATGTTACTGTGGCTACACAGCTACAGGGGTGCCAGGATAACTTGGGTATGTTTACTTCAACAGTGCCACTGTGGACACATCCATTAAGTTTATCATAGTTGTAACTCTCTCTTTTAGAAGCTAAATGGATTCAGTTTCCTCTCTTCCACATTATAAAGCATATTCTCTGGAATCTGGAGACCTTTTAACTTCTGAAACCTTCCCTAGGTTGCAGCAGCATGAACACTAGAGTTATGGCCTAAACGCAGGTAATAACTGCCTGTAGCAGTTTGACAGTCATCTTTTTATAAAAGGGGATTAATGATGGGAAAAGGTGGAAGGGATTTTCACAACTGCTTTGTACATTGTTGTTAAAGGAAAAAAAAAAAGACAGTTTTTAATTCTTTTGACCTAAAAAAGCACTGTATTTTAAGGCAGACAAGTATTACCGTGAAATTTTTCATTTCTTTGAAAAGTTGAATTCTTCTTGAATGCCTTGATGGTAAGTCTTCAGTTAGCTTTGACTATTGATCAAATGGCTGAAAGCCAAGAGTTATTTACTACTCAAGTGTTACTTAGGCCATAGCAGACAGTCAAGGGCGTTATCCCAATTATACAGTGATTATTTTGGAAGAAGAATGTGCCATTTGAACACATAAATAATGCACTTCACCGTCTTAACATTGTGAAGGGGGGCACTGGCGCTGAGTAACTGCAGACTTCTGAGAAATTGCTTTGGGAAGATTTTCAAAGATGCCATCAGGGAGGCAGGCGTCTGGCGTCCTGGAAGTCAGATGACATATTTGTATCATTCAAGCTTAAAACTACCTGCTGCTTTTTGCTGAGGATTACCATTGCCGCGTGGTCTTCCATGTTCTCTGGAGCAAAACAGAGACTTGAAGTCAAAACTGCTGCTTGGACCTTCCCTATATTCCTGGTGAAGGACACTAACAGCTCATCTGTTGGCAGACTCGTGTCTTTTTGCACATCTGTGCAGACTGACAGCGTTGCAGGAAATAAGGTTTTCCTAGGACTGCTTCCCTCCTTGCTCAGAGCAGCTCAACGTAAAGCTGGAGATGCCAATTATCCCCATGGATAGTCACTCACACCATGTTCTCACAGACAGATCTAACGGTTTCGCGGTGTACCTTCCACCTCTGAAGGTGCATATCTGGAGTATGCGTAATGAGTGTCTAATAGAAGACACCTAGGGTAAAAAAATCTGCAGTAATTCTGAGTAATCTTGTTTGTGGTTGGAGCTAGTACACTGGATGTATGAAATACTCTAAAAATGCTGCCTAATCTGACAAATCAGACCTTGCCAGTCTGATGCTGAGCAATGCTATAGTAATGCACGGAGTGCCCACAGGGAAATTTTTTGTGTTGGTATTCAGTTTAGGATCTGCAATGATGCTAAGTAATTTAGGCTCTGGAGTCTATAGGTGTTTAGTGAGAAAAGTATCCAGTAGTGATGGAGTGAGGGATCTTTAGTAAAATAGTATAAGATCACATTTTAAAAGGTTATGTGTTAATGCCCAGGAGTATGAATTGCATTGGCATTTCCTGATTTTTTTGCTGAGCTTTAGTACTTGCTATGTATTACTTTGAGTCTATTTAATACTGAGTTCTCTGCTGAAGCATTTGCTTGCCTATATCCTTGGTGGCCTTTCAGCTTTCCTGAATATAAAAGTGGAGGTAATGTTCAAGTTGAACACTTGGAATATGGACTTTAAGATGCAGATTTTTTACTTATTTATATGAGTAAATGCCTCATCTTTACGTTGTCTGTTCTTGTCTTGGTACTAAACTGACTTCCCTCTGGTTGGGATTTCCTGTCTATTTACTTCTGTTAACATGTACAAAGCTGACGTTTGACCAGTAGTATTGTTTGGCTGTGATATTTTTAGAGTAGACAAAAGCCATCCCTGTAATCACCATCTCACGTCTTTGTCTTGGCTTTTTCAACTCAGGAAGTCAATGGCAAGGTCAAATAAGAGAAATGGTAGAATGCTTCTTAGCAGGAATCTCTAAGCAGGATTTCAATTAGAAAGATCAGATTCGTGTCTTACCCATCTTTTCTGACTGTTCTGGGTCAGGTGACTGGAACATACTGCCAGAACCTAGATCCTAACTGGGATCATCCCATTATCTTCAGTGAAGTTACTCTAGATGCATATTTGTGTAATTGAGTAAGGGAGACCATGCAAATTTTGACAAGACGAATGAAAGCCAACAGAAATTACATGTGGAGGATATAGACTGGAAGATTGTTCCTAAGGCTAAAGTGCCATATAAAAATATTTTCTTTAAAAAATTGACAACATAGAGAAGAGATCAGCCCAAATCCATGAAGACAAAGAATGTACAGAAGTCAGACCTTCATCCCAGTTAATTTTTTTAGAGATTCTTCTGTACTGGGGACGTGACTTATTCCTTGTATTCCTAGTTTGAGAGGTTGTATTTAATAACTTATTTTGGTCTTAAGCTCCTTAGTTGTAGTGTAGTCTTTTTGCTGGCATGTCCAAAGTTGCATATACAGTATTTCTTGAATGCAAATACAGGATTCACATTCTGCTTTGTTTCTCTGATGCTACTTTATAGTGAAGTACTGAAAACTCAGTGAAGTTTTGTTACCTGTATTTTTTCAACAACTGAAGTCACAAAAGACTAGCAGAAACCTCTACCAGTGACACTATATAGGAAATAAATGTTGCACCTGTTGTAAGTTTTAGAAACAATGTCCATAGTTGGCTAACTCTTGTCTGGTTTTACTTTATATTGATCAATCAAACCTTGTTTTTTATGAGATCCAAACAAAAACAAGATAAAGTGTAGTTTATATAGATTAAGATAAAACTGTTCTGTTTATGGACACAGAAAAAAAAATTGTATGTAAAAGCCCATGCAAGACCTGATTTCAGAAGTCCCAGACATCACCCAACCCCACTGACATGAGTGGGAGCAGAGTCAAAACTGCTTTACCAGAGTAAAACCACTTTATTTTTCCATGTATTCAAAAGTTACAAAGCAAGTTTAGGCATTCTTTGGAAAAACAGAGACAAATGCTGTGTTGATTTACCATACTACACCTGTTCATTGCCTGTGTAACAGGCGACTCAATGTATATTGCATTTGTAGGCTGAGTTATTACCTATTTCTAACTAAAATATTCATGGAGTATCTCTGAACAGTTTCAGAAGTCATCCATTATAGATTCAGGTCATGGTTTGCAGTCTGTGTTTACACTTGGCTTGATGCACAGCAGCAAACCCTCTGCTTTGCAGCTCGAGAGAGTGCGAGTAAACCCAGATGCTGCAAACACAGGGGGGAGGCGAGGCTGAGACTCCATCCTCTGGGGCAGTCTCATTCTCTTTGCTCCGTTCTTGTGCTCTTCCTTCCAGTCCCTGCTGGATCCTCCTTGTATGGCCAGGCAGGAACCAAATGAAGCAATGAAGTCTTCTGGGGCAGGAAAGTGCAAAAAGAGAAAAGTGAAAAAACAAGGAGAAAAACAACTGGTATCAGGGAACAATAAACAACAATAATGAAAGAGGATACAGAGCAGCCTACCTCCATATTCACAATTAGAGAGAGAATATTGACCTGTGTGGACCTTTGGTTTAACACATTTTACCTACTTTCAAGTTATTATTTCTGAATGTGGAGGTGGGCAGAATGAAACTGTACACTTATGCCTAAATTTGCCCTCTAAGGAAAGTCTTTTACTAACTTCTGGAGACAAGAATTTGGTTATGCCTCAGAATGAGAGAAGTTACATTTCTTTCTAGACAAAATGCATGATTTCACTGATCACTTCCTCTTTTGCAGTTATTAACAATTTTTTAAAAAGTATCTGTATTTTAAGAATAAATGGAATAAACAATACAGGAGGTAAATGAGGGCTGTCCCTGTCTTCTCCAGCATGGAAGGACTGGGCAGGAGGAGGGAGTACAGCCACCCTTTGCTGCAGATAGCCTTTGCTCCTTCTCCCTGCAGTGTCACTTGCTTAACCCATCCCAGAACTCTTTTTTAAATGAAAAAAATATGAAAAGCCAACTGCCGTGTGCTGTGGAGCAGTCGTTATTCGTGTGCAGCGCTCTGCCTTAGGCTACCTCTCATGAAGTTTGACATCAATCGGTTTCAATTGCACTTTCAAATGGGTTTATCATCTGGAGGGACGGAAGCTTGTTTGGAATGGATTATTACTGCCAAAATTCACTCCTGGCTGCCAATCTGCAGAGGGATGTGGTGCAAAACCATGCTAAGTCTGAGATTCCTGTTTTGAGAGCCGTGAGTGATACAGTAGGGCAGTAGTACCAGATTTCTACCTGCACTGGTCACCACAGTCTTCTCACCAGCTTGTCTTACTAAAATCCAGATGCATCTGCACATGCAAACACAGCCCTCTGCATAACTTTTCTCCACTACTGTTGTCCTCCTCAACACCTGAAAAGCCAGGATCCCTCTGCTCTCTGGGTTATTATGATCTTTGTGTATACTGTGTCCCTCTGACATTAAAAACAGCCACAAGCCTGGTGGAGGAGAAAAACAGCCTGTGAAATGAAACTTGAGCCCTTAATACGTTGTTTGTGTCAATTGTCCAGTGACAAAGTTATTTTTTCTCATACTAAAATAGCTTATAGCAGCATGTCCTTACCCTAAACAAACTAATGCCATGAACTAAACATGAAAACATAATACAGTCTGCAAAAGAAATGGATTTTCTACCCAGCCTCTCTATTTGCAAGCATAATAGGTGTGCAAAACCTCTACCCACATTTGGCTGATACTGGGAAGCGAGTTTCACTTGGAAAAAGGAGTAAGTACTGGGACTGGCAGCCAGGCGGTCACACAGAGACAATGGAGTTGTACAGACTTCATTGCTGCAGGAAATCAAGCTATAATCTGACCCCTCAAAGTCTTTGTCAGAATTTTATTACACGAGGGGAACAACTATTTTTTTCAAAATTGAGTATTTAAGGGTTTTATTTTTTCTTTAAATTTTTGCAAAATGTAATAAAATGAGTAAGTACAATGAAACACATCAAAACACTGTGATAATAACATTAACGATGTCTGCATTTGCCTTGAGATGAGTATTAAAGCTGGTGTCCCATGTTGTGATTAAAGCTAAAATCAAACAGCAATATTTCAAAATCATTCACACAGGAAAACTCCTGTCTCTGTGTAGCAGCAAATCTCCAGCTTTATCAAAACATTAAAATAAGCTAAATGCTTTCCTTTGCTTGAAATGGCTAATAAGGTTCCAGTAAATGTACAGCAGGCACTGCTTTGAGTAAAATCATCAGGGGATTACTGCAAAATGCAGTCAGGCAGATTTTGTGGTCCAGGTGAGTAGGACTGAGGACTGCCTCCCCAGGGAGCACTTTATGGACCTGCGGGTATCCCTGAAGGTACCTCTGTTTTAGAGGGATGCTAATGGCGGACAGGACCTCCCATCTGGTCCCAGTGCTGCTTGTTCAGATTCTGCTCATTGGTTACCCAAACTCTGGGGCTTCTCTTTGCTCTCAGTTTGAGAAATGAAAGATTGAGTGAACCTTGAGGTTAATGTTTTCTGAAAGTGATGGGAGAGGAGGAGCTGCTGGGAAATCGGTAGCATGAAGTTTTCTCAAGTTTCTGCTTTTCCAGTATCTGTTTTGTGCATCTCGTGCCTCAGGGCTGATAATCCCGTACTGTTTGCAAGCCCTGAATTCACGGAAAGATTTTTTAAGTGCATTTTGCAGGAGCTTTATTGGGTAGAAATCATTAAAGAGAAATGAAGGATGCTTTTTGTGATCCTAAAACTGGTTTTATCATCTTTGCTCTTCGTAGCATTAAGTATACTACCTGTATGTACCTACAGATGCCAGTGTGAATTACCTTTTAAATTGCTCCTGACTTCCAGCAGAAGAGAATTATTTTGGATGAATTCTCTATAAATTTTTCCAAGTCCCCAGGTTTACCTGGTACTATGTTTAATTACATGTTACTTGCACAAACCAAAAAATTGTGCTTCTGTGTAAGGTTCTGCACCTGTAGCCAACAACAAAAGCTTGGGTTAAAATGAATGTTAGACATCTACTCCTCCAAAGGAAAACTAATCATTCTTGATTGCTTCTCTTTGGGCACAGGTATTTTCAACTCATAAATAAACAAGAAACAAATAAACTTCAGCTGAGACATCTGAAACACTGATCTTCTAGACAGGTGATCATTCCAGAGACCACAATGCATCTATATTGCAGTTATCTGTTACCATTTGTCTTACAGTAGCAGCTAAAAGCCTCAACTGAGATTAGAAGCAAAGTTCTGTGCTAACATGCTGTGAGAGGCAGCTCCTGCCCCAAGAGATTTATTATTTAAACAGAGATGGGTAAATAACACAGCAAATGTGCAAGGGGCCTGTGGGGAACACGGAAATATTGCCCATGTAGAAATGTGAGCCTCTGTAGAGCTGAGCGCTCCTTGGGAAGAGCTTTGGTCCCTTTGGTTTCCAGCAAGAGTCAAGAGCAACCATCATCTGTCATGGTGCTGCTAAGGAGTCACATGGCCCTGATATTATTCTGCAGAAAACAAGATTTTGAGTGTTGGCTCTGTAAATGTCTCCCTCCTCTAAAAGTGAAAACTACAGCCTGCTGCTATCACTTTATTATTTTTTCACTTGTAGTCCCACTGATTTAAAACCTATATAAAGTGGTTTTCTGCTTGGGGATTCTAATTAGCTTTTAAGTGCTAGCACTTGAAAGATGACTGTAATGTTTTTCAGATTCACATGGGATATCAGCTGGGTTCTCTTTCACATAGCTGCTGGAAACATGTTAAAATTTAGGAGAAAGAGATACTCATTTTGATTTTTATCATTCCAGAAAAATCTAAGATTTAGTTAATTGAGAGTGAGTGAGAGAAGCATTGGTGGTTAATAGTGACTGAGAGAGGTTCAGAGTTTGAATCCCATGTATAGGCTGTAAATGTTTATTTGTTTCTACCCTGTGCTTGTGACCCACTTAATATCTGTAAAAGGTTATAGCTCAAGCAAGAAAAAATAGATTCTCCTTGTGCTGGGAATCTACTACAGAAAGCTGTGAGCAAGGGGATGGACTTAAACTGCATGTGAAGAAACATCTTTGACAGTGTTTTCAACAGAATTTCTAATACTGTGAGTCACCTGTTGTAGATGGGTCTTGATAGTACCTGGGCTGTGGTAAGTTCAGGGGTGAGAGTGGCTTCTTATGTTACAGCTGGAGGGAGAGGGGTACAAACTGCATGGTTACCACTCATCCGTCAACATCCTGCAGCTTGCACAGTGTAAATAAGTGTTCATAGCCCATTTCAACGCAAACCAAAACAGAATAGCATTGTTTATCACTTCTTAGCCCCAAAGCGGATTAGAAGCCCTCATACTGTCACTGCAGCTCAGTAGCTTCTTAAATGCACAAAGGTCTGACTGCATAGAAAGGCTTATCCTGCCTGTAAATCCCATGCCAACCTGTCCAGCTGTGCCTTTGGCATCACAGATGTGATTTTCAAGAGGATCTTAAAAAAAATGCATTTAGGAAAGGCTCCATATAGGAGCGAGTGCTGGAGTCAGATGCAGCCAGCTAGGGAGTAGTCTGAATGAAGAGCATCACTGCAGTGACCCTGAGGTTGATGCCGAGAGCCATTTCCAAGATCCAGTGTGACAGGAAGGTCTTGCACATACTTGACCCGCACACGAGAGCAGACCCTAGCAGTTGGAAATGCCTGTGAGATGCTGTAAACTCTTTGGTTCAAGTACTCAGACTTCATAAAAGATGCTCAGCCCTCTGCTGTCCCTCCTAGTAGAAGGACCAGACTCTAACCCAGCCGTGCAGCTCCACTGTGGCTCACACACTGAGTGGGATGGACACAGTGTCACCTCCCCCTGAAGTCAGGGGAGTATCTTATGCGCTGCACCTTTTTTCCAGTCCTGGTCTCCAAGCGTGACTTGTGATCCTGTGTTGGGTTGCTGGGTAGGGGAGACATTACATGAGCTGATGGTTGAAACCATTGCAGTGCCATGGTCAGAGACATGCTACTGGAAGCTGAGAACCTTGGGAGAGAGTGTATGTGCTATATGTCTTTACTGTGAATTTCCTGTTTGTAGTGGTCTTGGTGTTTCCAGTTTCTTTGAAAGTCAGAATTGTGGATTTTAGCAAAAGCTGAAAAAGATGTTTTTCTCTTCCAGCATGAATTTTACTTTTCAAATGGTAATTGCCCATGTAAACTGTTTTATTCACCTACTGCTGGATGGCAAAATCAACGTGAAGACGTAATAAGGCAGCTGGGACCAGATGAGAAAATAGTAAAGCTGGAATGGAAGGTATAAATCTAAAATGTGTACAAGGATTTTTTTTCGCAAAAGAAATATGTGGAAACTAGAGAAGAAAAAACAGAAATGGCCAAAGCTTTCAGTTAGAATTAATGTGAGCCACTGACCAGACTTGAAATGACTGTCTTCTAAGAGATTTTATAAATGCTTCAAATTGTGTCTTATTTCTGTTACTGCTTGGCCTTTCGTTAGCAAGGACAGTAAACTACAAGGCATTTAACTAAAGTCTGTTCCCATGAGATAACAAGTTTACTTATTCAGTTTCAAATGTTGTATAGTGTGGAAAAGTATTTATGCTCACCTTATCGTATTTAGTTGATACGTATTACTGAACTGTCTTTTGCTGCATGCTGTTCTGGACAGAGCTCAGTCCCTGCTGGCCAACACATGCTGTTTTAAAAAGGTTTTGAATACACATGGCAAACTTCTGAACCTTGTGGATCACTCCTTGACTAGCAGGAACAAAAAGTCCATTTCTGTGTTTTCAAATTCACTTCTACAAAAAATGTCTAGGTGTAGACAGTATAATCCATTATATTAATGACTCTACTTGATGAAGAGAAAGTGTTCACCACCTTAGCACGATGACGGCATGATGATTTTTTGATCTGGCTCTTTGCAAAGTTCTAGGGAGCCCTGCTGTATCTGCAGGGGTGTAAACTGTCACCAGGGTTTAGGTTCACATCTCTGAGTTTGTCTCTCAAACTCACTTTGATCCCTTTGCTTTAGCAGAATTCAAATAAGTTAATTGATCATCTGGCTTGTGTTTTACACGAAAAATTGCTTGCCCGTATGAAGTGATCTATCATTTTGTTACCCTGTGGTGATCTGACAAGAGGATTAGAGCCAGACGTTTCTCATCCATTTATATTTAATCAGAAGTAGCTATTAGCAAGTTTGGGACTTTCAATAATTGTGTGTTTCCTGCTTGCATTTATTTTTTCTTATGATTGCTTTCCTGTAACTCTTACATTAACCAGGAGTGATGCACTAATTGATTGTGAGGTTGTAAATAGGTAGTCAGAGCTGGTGAGTGCTCTTGATTCAAAACAGGAACAGCAAGGCTTCTGATAACTGAGAAACACTGCATAATACCAAATTTGTATATGTTTACTCATACTGAATTACACACTTTTGTTTAGGCACTTCAAATGGCCTTGATGGACCTTAATAACTATCTTGGAATAAAATATGTCTCCTGAATGCCAGCTAGAGTGTCAGAATCCCAGCCTAAGCAGCCTACCCAAGACATTTGTACTTTCTGAAAAGTTCATTAAAACCTTGAAATCAATTCTCATAAATTTTAGAATAGTGCATTTTTATTTCAGTAAATGCTAAGCACCACAAAGAGGTAAGTTGCTGTTAGCAGTTACTCTTAGTCAGATTGGCTTGGATACCCTTCAAAAAAGAATTTGCACTCATTTTAAAATAGTGTGATAATGAATTGCATTAATTGTTAATGTTCATTTTCAGTGTCATTACTGAACACGTCCTAAATCCTTCCCCACAGGACAACCAATTGGCAGTATGTGCTGAGAAGAGAAATGCAAGAAGTCTGAGTATAATTATTTGTTTGTAATGGCTCAAGCCCCATTACTTACTTAGTAAAGTGATTTTGCTCATGTGCTCAAACTCTTGCAGCTCAATGACAGAGGTCCCTGGCAGATTTACATGAGCTGCTTACTTTGCAGCAGCAGGATTGACTTCAGCAGGATTTGTACAGACCAAGTAGCAGGGCCAAAATGACTTAAGAAGTATCAGCTGTTGTGTTCTGACACCGTTCAGATAACACATTTGCCCTTTTAAAAACTACATCAAGTATTTATCAAGAGGTTATGACATAAAGCAAAGCAACAATTAAAATATACACCCTAAAACTGCATGCCATGGGAAGTTTCAGTTATAACTGGCACTTATTTTCTTTCATGGCAGATTTTAGACTGTCTAGGGGTTATTTTGGGTGTAATGTTTTTATTCTTTCTCCTGTCTCTGTACCATACTTGGGGGTCCACAGTGTTGGTCATCTTTGTGAGATGAAAAATAACTGCCAAGTTTTAAAGTAATTTTCTTCTCTTGGTGGTTAACTGTTCATTGATTGGTAAGTGATTGATTGATTCATTGGTTAATTGTTTATTGTGTATTGGGTCCGACCACATCCATGGGCGCTATCCACACACACAGACTAAGCACGAGCAGTTAGGAGCAGAAAAGTGTGATTTGATGATTAAGTCATAGGATCAGGATTCAGGTTCTAGGAGATACTCTGGCACGTTCTTATGCTTTCATTTTTCACTTGTATAATGAAAGGGCATCGGGACTCTTTCACCTGGTGCTTACAAACTGTGTTGATAACTGTTTCCAGGACCAGATAAAATAGAGCTTTCCATTCTAAAGCTGTTTGGAAGTGCTGGAATTCACTAGATCAAAATCAAGAACATTAAAAATATGCTCTGTTTTTGCTAGAGGTCTAAAATTTCTAAGGGAAAAACTTCAAAACAGTTTATACTTATCAAAATCTTTTGCAGAGCTTCTGGTAAGATCCCTGTACTGGTTGACTCCTGTACCCTGACTGTTTGAATTTATGCTGGTCGTCAAAACAAAAAGCCTGGGGAAACCAGTGAAATGTGAATGCAAGAGGTTTCCAAAAGCAACTCTTCCCATGGAACTGCCAGATAAAACTTACAAAGTTCTTCTCTGCAAATCGGAGGGCAGGTGGGAAAGGGAGAAGGCTGAGTGGCATTTGGAAAAGTTAGGGAAGTTGGAGTAATGAAATAGAGGATGAAGGAAAACAAAAACAAATTAAAAGGTGAAAAGTTTAAGCTTCCAAGAGGAAAATGAGGAGTGAGTGCCATACTAGCACTGAACTCTTACATAGCCAACAGGTACCATTAAGGGAAGAATTTCAGTCCCTGTGATTAGATGGCAGGGGAGAGTCATACAAAGTAAGTAAAGAGGGAAGAATGCAGAAAGTATTATAAAGTCTCTTCCTTATGAAGGAAACATAAGGCGAATTCACCTGCTGGTGAGTGCCACCTGCCCTGAAAGAGGACAGGCAAATTCAGAAAACTGCCATAGCACACCAGGGCCACAGGCTGCTCTGAAGTGTTGGCCCTCTCATTCCCTAACGTTGAAGCTCGTCCATTATTCCAAATGGAATTAAATACATTCAAGGCAGGACGATATAGTCTTTCTTTCATTTAGTTGTTTCTTATCATTTATTGGCTTCGATTAGCACACATAAAACCTCTCTTCCCCTGCCTGCAGAGCAAATACCCTGAAACCATAGCAGTCAGTAACACAGCAAGTCAGGCACATCTCACTGCGGATCATTAACAGAGTCTTGCTGGTGCCTAATTGCTTGTCATGGTTCATGCGCTTGTTTGCAGACTGCCTGAGGAGTCACAGATGGGGAGACCAGCTACCAGATCCTTGGGGTGTTAAAATCTTGCTGCACGTCATGATAGCAGATGCTGGCATGGGTTGGACCTTACTAAGGGAGTCTCATCAAAGTAGCGTACTGGAGACAGGATCTATACCAAACAACAGTGGTTCATCCGTAGGTGTGTTTGAAAATCCCTTCAGTCTTTGGCAGCAGCTTTACACCACCTGAAGGCCCTG
The DNA here is from genome assembly GCA_008711295.1 of Anarhynchus alexandrinus. Classification (NCBI taxonomy): domain Eukaryota; kingdom Metazoa; phylum Chordata; class Aves; order Charadriiformes; family Charadriidae; genus Anarhynchus; species Anarhynchus alexandrinus. Next base: position 8,386,784 of record VUYV01000016.1, on the reverse strand, counting down.
CACATTCTTGATCTGTATAATTATCCGTACTCATTATGTTCAATTTAGAGTAGGGTATGAATTTGCTGAAAGAAATGGGGCACATTCAGTAGATGATGCACTGGAACACTGCTGAGCTTGTGAGTGCACTTAAGTGGCTCATCCGTGTAACTCAAAGGCTTTCCTGTTTCATTTTGGAAAAATAATACCTGGGTGACTAATGACTGAAGGAGGCAGACTCAGCAGTACACAGTGAACACTCTTGCTCCGATGTGTACCACGATCAGATTTCAGGTAGGCTGCAACTAACCAGATATCATAAAGGCTTTTAGTGAAGCTGTGAGTAACAGGGAAGCACCGCACCATCAGCAGCACAGTTACATTAGCAAAGGGAAGGTCAGTAAGAGCTGCAGGTGTTCAGCATCTCTTGGGGTCTGGCTCAGGTGCAGCTTTGGAACAAACAGTCCAAATTCACCTAGGGTCCTGCTCTTTTTCAAGCATCAACAGCCATGTCTCATCTTGCCAAAATGCAAATGTCTACTGTTTAAAGATGCCAGGCACACATAACACAAGATACTTTGCCATTCAGAATGATCACAAACATTACAAGAGAGGACTGGAGCTGATCATTATTCAAATGCTGGCCTGGTAGAAAACAGTTTATTTTCTACTTTGAGTGCTGTGAAGCCTCGGTATACCAAGTTCCTACTTCTGTTACAATCTGAACTCAGTGTGAGCATGTACCTCTGCACTAAAACAGCACAGACAGATACTGACTCCTGGGTCTTAAGACTGTGCCTCAGTTTACCATCCAAACAGAGATTTTAGACATCTCCTCATAAATTTAAGGACTTTTATTGCAAGGTGCAAGTGATAACCTTAGGGCATGCTCTGATCTTAAAATTTTGAAGTTCCAGTTCCTCAGCCCAGAGGCAGAAGATTACCTGTAAACGATCCCTGGCAGCTGTGAGAGCTACAGAAAAGGAGTCAACTCTAACTATTTCTGTTGCCTCAGCTTTGCGAGGAGCAATGTTACCTGCAGGGTGATAGTATTGCTTTTCATCAATAAGTGATAAAATCTCATTTTCTCCAAGGATTAGTGAGCATTCAGATGCCTGCAAGGTTAGGGTTGCGATTTATTTCAAAAGTGGACATTGTCAATGTTTGCATTTTATTTTTAAACACTCTGGGGCAAAGAAACTTGTTCTGAAGCAGGTTGCAAAAGCAACCCTGAGAAGTAGGGCTTGGTCATTTTAAGCTCAGCAGCATGCTGATGCGTAACCCTATTTTCAGGGATAATTTTCTGCATCTAACAATATTGACAGCTAAGAGGGCAGACATGCGTCTGAGTATATTTCTCCAGAAGCCTAAGTTTAAAAATACATATATATGTGTGTGCATGTGTACATAGGTGCTGAAGATGACTATAAAAAAAGCTCAAAATCACCATTACTTTCTCAGGAAAACCATAAAGGTTACACTGCAGCTCTGGCAAGGGCATCCTGTGCTCCTTTCAGCTGTACAGTATGAAAACAAACCAGAACCAAAAACCCAGCACCAAAGCATGGAAGATACATTGCTCCAGAATTAAATGACTGAATGGTTAGTGCTATCCTTCAAGGTAGGAGAGAGGCCACATTTCCCTTTCCAGAGAAGCGTGAATATATTGATTGAAATTGCCTGGAAAAACCTCCACACCCTCAAGAATTGCTAATCCTTGTTTTAAGGTTTTCAACATCTTTAATTGGTGACGTGATGCAACTGAGGTGTGACTCAGCCAAGAATTTACTGGAGGATGGGGGAAGTATCACAAAATACCTGCTCTCGCTGTTTTCTGCTAGCTCTTGATCTTTGTGGTAGACAGAATAACAGCCCAGCGAGCCCTTTTTTAACCTTATTGGCTCTCATGATCAAAGCACTCACAGCCTGGCTCTCTCGAGAACATCAATAATGCTTTACCTGTTGACAGCAGCTGAGGACAGGAGCAGAACAAAATATGAAGCGTGTTCATTAAAGCACAGTACACAGAGCAATGGCTAAATAAGCAGCTCAATTCAGCCTGCGAAATTCAAAGAACGACTCCCGCAGGAAGCTAGTGTCCATGTTAAAGCTTCAGCTTTGGGATGGGTCTATTTGTTTTACATTGCATGGGAGAAATGCAGGTTTTATAAATCTGATCTGTCACACTGGATGACCCAGCTGCCCTCTCCTCAGGGTCCAAAAGGACCTGTGGGAGTGCTCCAGTTTGACTGCCAGGTCCTAATGGCATTGATCCTGCAGCTTCACAATCCATGGTAAGGAATTCACTTGGAAACAAGAAATTGCAAATTCATTTCCTTCCTCATTATGAAAAATCGTATTTCAATTGGCTTTCCTCCCTCTCTCTCCTTGGATGGCTGCAGCGACTGAAAATGTTCTGCCTTAGAAATAACATCTTCCAGCAGATCAGACAATACTGCCAAGCATTTATTTAAAAAAGAGCCCTTGGCATAGATAAGAGAGCTTAACTGGACCACTAGGCAAACTCCTATGCCTTCTGGTCTGCCTTTGGTACCTCTTGCCATGTCTTTTGATCATGGCTCAGGCAATGCAGCTATGAATTTATAGCTGAAACATCGCTCAAACAGTGCATCTGGCACCAGCAGGTTGATCTGAGTCTGTTCAGTTCACAGAAAGGGAAATTAAAGTGTAGGTTGCTGAGAAAGATACGGCTGATAGACCAAAGCAGAGGAATGAAAAGGAGCTTCAGTTCAGAGAAGGAAACAGGAGAAACTGAGCTAAGCCAAAGACTCGGGGAGAAACCCACTGGAAGGAAGTGTGCTGAGGGGAGGAAAGGTGGTCATGAGAGCAGGAGAGGGGTAAGGGGTGAAAAGACTTTGAAACCTTCAGATTTATGTCCAAAGATATAAAGCTTATGATAAGGTTTCCTTTTTTCAGCACAGTTTGATTTTCCTCCAGTATTTTGCAGTGCATTTAGTACTTTGGAACATGGCAGCCATAAGCTGTCATGTGTGCCAGGGCTGAAACACAAATAAAAAGAAAAGGCAACTCACTGAATGGGCAAGGTTACAGCGGTTGTTGCCGTGTAATCGCTGCTTCACACCTAATTAGTCCTCAACAAGTTTTAAGATCGTTCTCAGCTATGATGAGGGGCCTAAAGAAAGCATTGTGACTCGATTTTACAGGGCCTGAGGCAACCTGCTTCAGAGTAAGGCGGGTTGTGAAATGGGCTTCCCTCTGAAACAGCCTCAGAGCAGCTGTGCTGGTGCAAACTGTGCTGGTGCCGGGAGCTGGGACTGTTTAGTTTGAGGAAGAGGAGGCTGAGGGGAGACCTCATCACTCTCTACAACTATTTGAAAGGACGCTGTAGAGAGGTTGGTGCTGGTCTCTTCTCACAGGTAATTAATGACAGAACAAGAGGGAATGGCTTCAAGCTCCAACAGGGTAGATTTAGACTGAATATTAGGAAAGAATTTTTCACAGAAAGAGTGGTCGGGCATTGGAATAGGCTGCCCAGGGAGGTGGTTGAGTCACCATCCCTGGATGTGTTTAAGAGCTGTTTAGATGTGGTGTTGGGGGATATGGTGTAGGGGAGAACTTTGTAGAGTAGGGTAGATGGTTGGACTCGATGATCCCAAGGGTCTCTTCCAACCTGGACAATTCTATGATTCTATGAAAACCTGTGGTTCGAGGTCAGCATTGTCACCAGCGGTCACCATTAAGCAAGTACATTGCAAAGAGTAAGTAAGTACAAGGCTCACATAAATGAGACTGTCCCTAATTCTCTTCCAGCCTATGGCTACTTCAGTTTGGGGTTTTTATGCTTAAGATTTCCCAGTGTGTCCTGGTTTGAGATAAAACAGAACCAATTTTCTGTTCAGTAATTTTACTTTGCAGCTGGGCCTCATCTAACTACTGAAATTAACAGCGTATTGTGCAGACACTCTTCACTCTGAGTGATAAGACCTATGTTTATAGCTGATGCCCAGGCGTGGTATGCAGAGAAGCTTCTGCCTATACTTATTGCTGTAACATCCAAGGCCAAATAACTTTGTTATGTGCCCCATTGGAGAGTCGGAAGTGGAAAAGCATAGAGGGGTCCCACCTGTGGGGAGGAGCGGCAGGGCAGGTGACCCAAAACTGACCAACAAGGTATTCCATCCCGTTTACCTCATGCTCAGTATGAAAGCTGAGGGATCAAAGGGTCAAGGGGCTCTCTTTCTTCAGTGGCCGGCATCTGAGGAGGACTCTGTCTGTTCATCTGCCTTTGATCCCAATCCATAATCCAGATCTGGAATCCAGTTGTAGTCTGTCACTGAGCCCGGGACTTCCTCAGCACCTGTTGCTGAGGTGATTGTCATCCTGTCAGCTTGATACAGTTTTGTATGTATTTCATTATTTTCTTATTTTATTATTAGTATTTCATTAGAGTAGTTTAGTTCCTTTTAAAGTCGTAAGTCTCTTTCTCTCTCTCTCCCTCCTTTCCTTGAAGAGAGAGGTGGGGGAGAGCACCTGTTGTTTCGCCTCAGTGGCCAGTCCGGCCTAAACCACAACACAGTGCACTTCTGCCTTTCAAGCGCTTGCCCAGGCCTAATTAAAAGAATTTTGATGTTACCTCTTGTTTCTCACATTGTTTTGTACCTGAGGAGTGTTGAGGACAGATGGTGAGTGCAAAGCTTCTGATAGGAACAGCCAGAAACAGAAGCCCATGACTAAATGGAGGTTATGCTTTGGTGGAGGGCTACTCTGTTCATTTCGCCAAGGTTTGTGGGGCAGGAAGCAGTGCGCCAGTTCCGTATTTGCGAAGCCAGTCGGCTGCTTCACGTCTGGATGCTGCAGCTGTGCAATGCAGCCAATTGCCAAGAGCTTCAGAAGGTGCTAAAAAAAAAAAATCCAGACTTCCCACAGGAATACAGGACCTAGTGAGATACTTCTCCTTTTCTCCCCTTTCATGCTTAGTTTTGAGGAGCAGACGCTACAGGAAACTTAATACTCATCCCATTCTTGCTTTCTGTCCTGTGCACAATGACCCTTATGTAGGTGTAAGAAGTTTCTTAAGGGAGAGAAAACAAAAAAAGTGATCCTTTGTGTTAAATCCTACCCTCCAAGCTGGTTTCAGCAGGCTCTTGTACCTGAGGAAAGCTGATAAACCTTACCAAGAGTGGGCTACGGTTGTACCTCAAATGGACCCATGTGTTTCTCAGCAATTATTACGCACTGATGTTCTTCTAATTTCCAATAATTTTGCCACCTAGGAGATGTGAGACTGAAAATTACTCCTGTGTTATTAACACATTTACTGAATGGTCTCTTGCCTTGTGGTTAAAACTAAGGATATAAAAATGAGAGCTCTGACGTAGAAAATTGCTGATGGATGAATTGGAAGTTGCAAAGGAGAAGGTGAACTTTTATTTTAAATATTGATGCCTTTTCTTGGCTCTTTCTTTGAACTGGTTGCTTTGACACACTGAACCAAAGCAAGTTAATCTTTCGGGCTCAAAAGCAGCAAGTATTTGAAGTCCATTTTTTTGCAGTATGGTGTTGAGAAGGTTCCTAAATAGCTTACAGGGGATGATGTATGATGAAGGGAGTGAAGACAGTGATTTTTGTGCTTTATTACAAGGGTTATCATGCTTTATCCTCCCTCACAGCCTGAGGGATCAACTTTAAAAGCTCAGTGATGTTGCTGTGAATTACATAAGTTTCTTTCATGTATCTCTAGGCATCTGTCAGCTTTGGAAATCTAGTTATCACATTAGACCTGTTGATTTAGCACACAAACTCTTCTAAACATGATGATTTCTTTGTTGAAATCAGTAAGCATTTTGTCTTAAAAGGCACTAACAGAGCCTGTCCTGGTGGCTTCTGCTAATTTCCTATTTGTACTTCTCTGGACTTCTATACCCCCTATAAAAGCAAAACAGAAAAGAAAATTATTCCTATGTATTTCTCATTAGCTGGTGTGTCAATTGATGTCTGATTTTTCCACTGTCTTTTTAAAACAACAAATGCAATCTGTTCATGCTGTGCGTCTTTACAGAAGCCATTACAGCATAAGTTATCGTGTTGAGCCAAGAGTAGAGGTGAAAATACTCCTGCTAACAGTTACCACCTTCTAGAAACAACAGACCGCAGATTCTGATCCTGGTCATTTGAAGTGGCTGAAAATTGATCCATTGTTCACTAAGACTTGGCCAATTCACAGGGAAAGAGAAAGCAAGAGTATTGTGTTATATTATCCTCTATCTTTCAGATCCCCAGGCATACCTTGTATCAAAGAAACATCAGTCTTTATTATTATTTAGTACTTGCATTAGCAAAATGCTTAATATATGTGTCTACGGAATAGGACCTGTGGCACTGAGTAAGATGACAGTCCTCCTCACAAGAGGTTTACAGAGTACAGAAGAGGCCAGTGGCTGCAGATCTCTAGGAAGTACTGGGATAATGGGGGGAAAAAGGGCATATAACAGACTTCAGACACCCAAAGCCAGGCACGTGGAGCTTCTTTTCAACTGCCTTGGAAATGAATTTCCCAAAGCTATAATTTTAAGCCTTATGACTGCTTCATGCATCCTCTGCAACACACATTTTAACGTATCCCAAGAAAATGGGAAGTTTTAATTCTTTATTTTTGCACCTGCTTATTAAAATATGAAAGGCTGGTTCATGTAAGCGTTTTGAAAAACCAGTTTACCTTGTTATAGGCAACTAAGCTGTATCCAGACTGTTTGAAGTGTTACTTCGCAATCGTATAAAAATTTCCTGTGGGACCCGTTTTGCAAGTGCAGCCATTTCAAGCATGACAGTCACTTTTGTCTGTGCAGGATGGATCCGTGTGAGGTATCTTACGTGTATTGAATGGTGACAGTAATTTTGCTGACAGTAGAGAAGTGAAAGCTTCAAAGAAAAACATTAGTGACAAATGTGCTAGAAATACAAAATACTAGCTGGCTGGTCCTCCCTGGAGGCCAAGCTTTTTTTTTAAATTAAAAGGTCTTTCTCTTTAGGTGGTCTGTTTAGCTGTCGTAATTTGACAGTATATGAAAATGATACCTGAATTGATTTTCTAGAAGATAATTGCCCTGGCATTTAATCTCTGCATCGTCTTCTAAACCCTTCCAACACTTTACTGTTCTTCTGTTCTCAGGCAGGTTCTACATCTCCCAAATGAAGTGGTATTTTCCCTCGCACAGGCAGTCACTTGGTGGCTGTCACCAAGAGAAAATACCTGCTTGTATGGGGAGGTAAGCACAGGAAGGAATAAATACAGCAGACAGGCAACGGGACTTGCAAAGCATGTTGGAAACTCACCTCCCAGTACCTGGGGACTCTCTTCATCACAATTCACACACTAGGTAAAAAAAAATCATCTTTCTTTGCAGCTTTCTTTGATGCCTGGGGAGGTGTTTCTGTGTAATGAGTGTCACAGAAACAGCCACAGAGGTCTCAGAAGACAGTAGGAACCCCTGATGTCAATCCTGGCCATCTGCTGGCCATCTCCAGTCCATTTGTCTTCAGGTCCTCACATATTAAACTCACCATAAGGGAGCAGAATGATTGCAGGCACAGCTCTGGGACACCCACCAGTGTTGGGAGGGTGCTCATCACCCACCAGGGTCTTGATTGTGCCAGTTCCTCTCTAATTCTCAATGATGATATGTCTGATCAGACGCTGAAGGGGATTAAGGTTGCCCCTAGTCACAAAAAAAGGCCAAACTTGCAAAAGATTGTTTGGCACCAGACACTAAAAAGGTTAATGGCTTTAGACTGTGAGCATAAAAAAACAAAATCTATGCTACTACCCTCAGAGGACAAGGATAATTTTGTAGTGAATAGTGTCGGTAACTGAGGATCTAAACACACAGGGTAATGTGCTGACATTGACCTGTGCAGGATTTGTCCCATGAGACACTTCCTTACACTTCATTATTTTGCCATTCCTAAGTCAACACATTTCTCTTCTTATTGCCCCCCAAAATTCTACAACATGGAAATTTTACTAAGATGGTTTTTGAGCCTTTTGCAATCAGGAGGAGTCTGGCTTTCAGGTTCAATATATATTTTATTCAGGCCTCCAAGTGTCTCTGCAGAAGACCTAGGTAGTATATTCAAGGACTTCCATTTCATTTGTTATCTTATATTGGATTACATTTTGAAAAATGGTTCGTGCTGGCAGTTGGGGTTTGACATTGAGAACTGCTCAGCTGTTGTGTAAGCTTTTTAGTAATGTAGCAGAATTTACAATAGTGCTCAGTTTTGAGCATCTGCAAATGTACTTTCCTTACATTTTTGTAGGAACAATCATGCTGTTCTGAGGATTGACAATCTGGATCTTTTATGAAATGCCTCAGTTGGTGAAGCTGGATGATGAGCACCCAAAAGCTGGCCTAAAACATTGTGTGATTTCAGTTTTGCTTTCTAAGGCAAGCAAAATTAGCAGGATTGCTCCAGAAAATGTTGTTCTTTCAAAGAGGTAGGTAGACTATTAATATTTTAGGAGAGTTTTAAAAAATTACTGGTGTCTGTTTATACTCTTAGGTGCGTAAATTGCCTTACAGTTCTGTAATGTCATAAACCCTGTCTGTTCTCAGATGCTTAAATCATTTTGGAATATAACACAAATGCACTTTTGAACCTTTATCCTGAAGTCTTACTAAATGTTACTGGAATTCCTACTCCTAAATGATTTTTGAAAGTTGGAAGTCCTGAAAAATATTATTCTTGCAATTCTTTTAAATACTTTTACTTGTTAACATTTGCACATTTCCTTCTATATTGCCAAAGTTTTTCATTAGTTTATTGAGATGTTTAAATTTGTATTTTTCTGTAGAAGAGATGCAGGAATACTGGATTCTGCATTTTGTCGGAGCCTGCTGGGGAAACAGCTGTACATACTTTCCACATCTGTCATGACAGGCTGGAGAGATCTTCAGGTTTCAGGACTATCTTGGTAGATTTACATCCTGGAAATTTTTGTAGGTAAGAGTGATATAAGCACGTTTGATAACAATGGGCTTTTATTTCTCTGCAAATTTATTCTGACTCCTGTTTGCCACTCTTAAAAATGACTGGGTTTACAGCTTCTGTGCAACAGGTTTAGCTTAGAGCAGTTCTGCGCAGTGTGAAAGATGTGAAGTTTTAGATGTGTGAGATGTTTATGTATGTGATGCACAGAAGGGACCCAGGGATCTCCACAGCTTGGGCAGCATCTGCTGACTTTCTCATGCCAGCAAAGACACAAGGATTGGCAAGGGAAACAAACACAATGGGCGTGTGGGGAAGGAAATGGAGTAAATTAATTGGAAGCTCCGTCTTTCTCTTTCTCTCCTATTTCTATTACAAATAAATGCTTGTGGGGAAATACTTCTGTCCCATATGTGATGGAGGAGGTGTACACAGAAACCACTCATTCTGCTCATAGTTCTTATTTCTTAGCAATTCTACCAGGAGCTGCCCTGCATGCAAGCAGTGAGCTATCAATTTCCTGCTGTAAAACAAAAAGAGTATAGGAATAAACTTCATGTTGAGCAAGCCAGTTACTCATCTGTTAGTGGATTTTCCCTCCTGACTAGCTTCACTGCAGCCTTTGGCCTCTCTTTACCGGTTTTCTCCAGCTTTTTCCATAGTGATAGGTATTGCTCCCTATCTGCAATGCTTCAGGGAAGCAAACCCCAGCCCAGGGCAGTGGGGTGCTGTCCCCCGTCTCTCAGCCTCACTAGGGAGTTTCAGTGCTGAAACTGAAGTTTTTCTTTTCATCAAACTAGAGTCTACTTGGGAAGTTCATCCTTTTAGCCAGAGTGGGACAGGACCATTGCCCTGGATTGCTGCTGTTTCCTCACTGAGGAGCAGCTGGGCTGCAGCAGCTTAAATTTTCAGAAATGCACACCACTCGCACTGCCTGGGAAGGTACATAAACTCAGAAGCTAATGGCCAGGCAGGTACATATGGGAGCTCAGCTTATTTCCACAATTTTTAAAGTTGCTCTGCTCCCTACAAAAAGCATCTCAGAAGCCACAAGGTGGAAACATTAAAGTTGATCAGCCCAATTCTATTAAAATCAATGCCAAAATTTCCACTGACTTCCCCTGCTCCAGCCAAGGTCCGCACTGAAGATATCAACTGCAGTCTGTTGCACGCTGATACACTCAGTGCAGCTTTCTACTGCTCAACTGTGGCGTTCAGGGAACGTGTGTCTGCTGATTGCAAAAGATTAACAGATTAAACTATTTAAGAACTCCAGAAAGCCTAGGTTGCTGTTGGAACCTTATTTTATTTTGATAACATTCAGTTATCTCATCCCACTTCTTTTTAAAAATCTGAACTTTGACTAATTTTCCTCAAAAATTCTAGTTTTCAGAAACATATGCAGTTGATTGAAAATGTTTGATGTTGCTTTCACTGAAAGTGTAGATAAAAAGAAACTTTGAAGGCAAAAAAATTAGCAGTCAAGGCAAATGGAGGTGAGAGTAGAGTGGCATGTTTGGAGCTTATGGCCATGCGGGATGAGAACCCAGCCCACAGTCTCTGCTTTCTTCCCTTCCATTTAAAGGATTTTAGTCTACCAGCAAGATCCAACAGAGGTTCGTCACAATATGTTTTCACCCTAAAATGCTCCCCAAAACATTCTTCCTCCAAAGGCAAGGGTAGTCAAAACACAGATTGAGATTTGTAGATCATCTTCCTAATGGGAAGGATGAGGTGTTCACATTGGGAACTCTTCTGCTGTTGCTATCCAGAAGTATTGCTGTACTTCTGAAAAGGCCTCTGAGCTCCTGACTAACAAAATATATTATCTGTCATACTCCAAATTTATTTTTACTGCAAGGAACAGTGATGCCCTATTATGACCAGCACAGGGTAGCAGCGGTCAGAGTGTGTCTGTTAGTTGAAAAGGCATACCCAGACACTGATCCTGCACCTCTGATGGATGACTAGCATGTAGTCTACAGTGACCACCTTCTGGATCACAACATACCCCTGCAAAAGAGGGTCAGACAGCAGCATCCCATCTCCAAGCACACAGCCCAGCCAGTGCCACATAGCAGTACTTCTCCCAGGAGGCGGCTTGGAGAAAACAACCCCTAAAGCATGTTTTACTGCACATTATGGATCAGATGGAATAAGAAATGCTCAAGGCAGAGTAGTGCAAGGGTGGCTTATCTTCTGGAAACACCTGGTTGAACCCAGCAGCTGCTGTGTGGTGTCACTTACTGAATGACAGCAGCTTTAATGGGAAGCCAGTTCAATTAGCGCTGCTGCAACCAGAAAAATAGCAGACAGCTACTCTGCATGGGAGGGAAGGGGAGGAGTGAATTAGGCTCAGATGATGGTAATTAACAGCTGGCTGGCAGAGAAGCATTTTGTCTGCCCAGCAGTTGAAAGCTCTTTATTACACATAAAATCCCAGCGTGGCTCTGACAGGGCAACCTGTCTCTTGAAATGTTGGAAGCGGGGAAGCAAGCTGCTCTTTTGCATTGATGAATGTGCTGCAGTATTGATAGGTAGATAGTATGTTCATTTTTCATTTCCACAAAATACATCCTTCAGCATGTAGTTATGAGAAATTCACCTTGGAGCTCTAACATGAGTTTATTAGGAAAACAGTATCCTTAGTCCTGGGCTAAAAGCAAAGAAATATTCTGATGAAACATATATGGCAGATTGTTTTAGCCTTTGGTAAAACAGATAAAACATGGATTTTGAGTACTAGAACTTTGCTTTCTAAACCAACATGTCTTTTAAAATGTTGCTGAAATTAGGCAGGTTTAATTTTGTCTTTTGTGTCATTACAAATAATAAGTTGATCAATAGTCTCAAACTTATTGATTCTGCCTTTAAAAATTAGAGTAGCTTTCCCTTCAATTTTGTTCAAAGAAGAACGCATCCTTATTCCTAATCTCTCAAAATATTTTGCAAAACTTCTAATCATTGACTCCTGCTTGTGAATAGGTAAAACATGAATGCTGCAGGGCAAAATGCTACTGTGCTGGATCCATGGCAAGCTTCAGTAATGGAAATGTGGTGTTGTCAGACCATCGCTGTAACTGGTGCATCTGCAGTCACACAGTGAGCCAAAAGGAAGATCCTGATCTTGGGCCTCCCAGTTATCAGCTTTTTCTTTAACAATCGTTTCCATAAAAGTAATTTCCCTGGCCCTAAAAATGCCTTTGATTATCAGTTGCCTGTATTTGAGTCAGACAAGGCCATTTTTCATCTGAGTAATTTTAGCCTGTATCCAAAGTGCTTGCTAACAATGCTATAAATCAAGATAGCGAAGTGTACAAGAAGTGGCGTGTTTCTTAGACTTTGAATACAGTATCGCCCTGGGTGTGTTTTATTGAGAAGAGCTCCAGGCTCTGGTCCCACTCCTGGGCGCAGGGTCCTGCTCCTGTGGCAGGGGTTACAGCCCCCCAGGCAGACCTCAGCTGTGTGCAGCCCTCACCAGCTCGCCATCTTTTTCTGCAAGACAATTTTCTCCTACTTGGTGTTACCCTACATCAACTTTGCTCCCTGCTTGGCAGAAAGAATGATCAAAAAAAACCCCAAAACCAACTTGGTGTCTTCTCTTCAAGCCTCACCTCACTGCTGCCTTAATTTTATGCTTGGGAAATCCTATTATTTTCAGGATGGGTTTACATCCTTGAAGGGAGAATCAGACTGTTAAGCACCGCGGCTGTATGCCAGTCTTATATCTCATGGCAGAAAGTGGTTTGGATATAATATCAAGGATGAATTCACCTTCAGTTATCTCCATAGAAGCACTATTATTTACTCTTTTGTAATTGTAGAGCAACAATGTTTAACAGGTGGTGTTCCTCACTATTAATCAGCAAAATCACTTATCACCAGCTTCAACATGCCACTTGTTTTCTGCCTTCACTGCTGGGATGAGGCAGCCCAGGAACGAAGCTCCACAGAACCGGTTTTTGTGTTTAAAGCTGTGGATGCAAGGAATGGCTGGTTGGGTGCGGGATGGATCACCACACCTGCTTTCTGCTCCTGCCTGCTGTTTTCCCTGCTGGCAGTCCTGCTCTTTGTTAGCAGAAGGTGTTGCCCAAGAAATATTTATCCACCAAAATGTTCCTCCCACCTGCCTGTCTATGATTCAATTACAAAAGGCATTTGCATCTTTGACCACTGCAAAAGCATGAAATACCTATGTCCGTAAGAAGAGGTGGAGGTGAAGTATCCCCTCTCTATCTATCTACAAAGTGTGATGAAATCTAGTGTATAGAGGGCATAACACTGCCTTCATAGTAGGTTTCAATACTTTTTTTTTTCCATGGAAATTTAAAATCCTTTATCCATGCCTTCTTTCTCTTCTTTTCCCATCCCTCCTTTCTGAAAAGGTAAGCTAGTTTGGATGTACTCAGAGTTAAATACAAACATGAGTTCCGCACTCCTTTTGATGTAGCCCTCATAAAGTGAAGGTGAATTGAGTTCAAAGCAGTGATCAGAAACTGCTGCATGTTTCTGAGCATTTTTAAGTGTTGGTTTTTGTTTCTTTTTTTGAGTAAGATATACTCTGTAAGAACATGCCAGTGTAATTGCCTGGCTGATTCCTGAGTCAAAGTCGCCATTAATTTCTGTGCTTCTGAGAGTATAGCATTGAAAAAAACCCTGTTCACTTGGACATTCATCATGTGATTCATTATTGTACATTAAACATTCTTATCTTTAAAACAGCCCAGCTTTTATCAGTCACAAGATTCCCACTTCTTAGTTTATTTCAAAGATTGGGACATAACTGAATTTGTCCCAGGGTGAAACTGAACACTTAGAAGACTATTTGCAGTGGAAAGTATTTCTATTATGTTTGTGTGACAGAAAAGACATGGCTTTTAATTTCCAGGCAGTATTTCAGTATTCATTAATCAGTGAAGACTAATGGTGCAATCCTTAATCACTCAGTCCAGAACTGCTGGATAAGGGTCCACAGAGAAGTCAAGGACGGTGTTTTAATAGAGAGTCTCTATCTTAGAATTTTTGCTGTTGATGCTACGCAGAGCTTAAGGCTGGGTACTCCAAATGGGAGGGGAAATACGAGGCAGGGGGTGAGGACATAAGGAAAGGAAGGGCTAGCTGAAATAACGACAAGATGTTTTTGCATTTCCTTCCAGGCTATCGGCACCAGCCTCAACTCAAACCAAAACTACACTGTATAGACACCATGAAGTCTGGTATGCGGATAAATCAGGCCTGCTGCAAAGATGGATGATGTTGAAGACAGACCATCTCATCCAGAGGGGGCCCAGGAGCTGAGCTGAGGACCACCATGGATGTACCCGGGGCAGCACTGGTTAGCCTTGCCTGACTGCTTCTGACTGCAGGTAGGAAAGGAAGGGGACCCTGGGTTGAGGTTCCTGCTGGGGGCAAACAGAGCAAAACCGTGCTGGAGCCAAGCCCAGAGGAGACGGATGAAAGGAAACAGCTGGGATTCGAGGAACGAGGACTGTAAGAGCTTGTTTGGCTTAGCTGCAGGATCAGTGCCTGCTGCGTCCTCTTTCAGCAGCCTCAATTACAGGGAGAATGTTTATGGGGGTTCCCCTTGGCTCCAAAACCTCCCCACATCTCTCCAGTGCCAGCCGTATCACAGCACTTACAAAACTGCAAATGATAGTCATTTAAATGGAAAAATTCTGTAATTTGACATAGTCTTATTTTAAGTTACGATGTTTGCTTCTGCAAGGTCCCATGCCATTTCCCTTACAAAAATTTATCGGTTGCGGTTTCATCCCTGACTCACTTAGTGAGGTAAACACTGGTCACGGCGCAAAGCCACCCACCTGAGAGTGCATGGAGAATATGAATAATTTTCTCCCATTCAGCACTAACAGGAAACACTTATTTCTCTGAGGTCAGTGTTCCTTGTTCACTTAGCGTACTGCTTAGGGACTTCTGCCGAGCTTACAACTTGAACATGCCAAGCGTTGTACAAACACATAGCAGAAGATGGCTTATTTACTGTTTTTGTTAACATAAACTTTATAAGGCAGAAGATATGTATAATTTTTTTAATCCATCATGGTATTAAAGTGCTGTTTGTAATATGATGGCAATGCAAGCCAGAAATGAACACTGCTGGGCACTGCTTCCCCCCTGCCAACTCCAGCCAGTTCAGTGGTAGAGCAGGAGCTGCTAACCAGGCAGAAGATGGCCCGGATGGCTGTCTGTTCCTTTTACATTTGTTCTGTTAAAGCAGTTATGAGAAATTGCCATGCAAAAAGGCAGCTTGAGTTATTCTGCCTGCAGGCTAGGGTCAGTCCCTGTGTAAGGCTTGCTGTCTGTCACGGTGTGCACAGCATGTGTCACTTCTCAAGTGCTTAAGCACACAGTGCTCCAGGAAAAGTCACAAACACCATGTGCAATCTTTAGGGTGTCAGCAACAGGGTACATGGTAGGGGGTCAAATAGGTAGCATTCAGAGCAAGCTGTTTGAGTCAGGTAGATAAAAGACAAGGATTCTTTAATCAAAGGATCTGCCATACACAAAATGCTATTTTTGTGCTGCTGCCATTCTCCTCATTCAGCTAAAGAATATTGGCTGTTGGTCAGTTGTTTCTTCTTCACCTATTTATAATAAAACATGGATTAAGCACAGATGAGTTTTCCCTTCCCTCTACTCCTCCCCCCTCACAGCAAGGGATGTTTAAAGACAGGTTTATATAAAACACCCATTCCAAAAAACAGCGTATTGACACGATGTACCCACCCTGTCGTGGAATAGCATCCTTGCAAATGTAACTTCTCCCCTTCCGAAGCAAGATGCTGCAGTCACTGAGGTATGGGAATAAGTCAGGCTAAGGTACCACCTTGGCATTGCACAGTTGGGAAGCTCAATGGGAAATACCCTGTAAGAGTTGCAGTCTTTTGTAAACTAAATGGGAACCCTGTTTTCTTACAAAATAAAGCAGTTTTGCCTCCCAATATCCAGAGGGCTCTGGGTGGCAGCAAGTAGCTGCCACTTTTAAGCAGAGGCCTTGTACGAGTCCAGGGATTGCCTGGGTCCAAGCAGTCACAGATGCCACCTGGAGCTCTGGAGGTGTATTTTTCTGAGTTAGCATGGCCAAATACAAATAAAGGTTACAGACCTGCCTCCCAGACTCAGCTTTAAAGCATACCCCCCAAAACCCACCAGCCTCTCACCACTGGAGCACAGCCTGCTTCTCCCTAACACCAGATTCAAATCACAGCCCTTTACCACCAGTTGCCTCCCCTGCAAGTGCCTCGAGCTCACTGACAGCTTCGTTACCCTGAGCAGCCTCACCTGGGGCTCAGCCACACCTGCAAGCTATTTAAGCACCTATTTAAGCTCAGCCCCAGACACTTAGAACTTTCTCTGAGCTGAGTTGGGCAGCTGCTGCTCCAGCTCTGTCTCCTGGATGGACCTCAGCCAAGATAATGCTCTAAGTCACTTTTCTTTTTCTTTTGTGGGCAGAACAACTATTTCTTCTTCTCAAGGTTACTGTGTTTCAGCACAAAGGTGATCTTCTGCCTGGTAGTAACTCACCTGTGACAGCAGTAAAGCATTGTGAAGCGTTGGGCTTGAGCCTGGCAGGAGGGGGAGGAGAAGGGGGGTTTATTTTTTCTGATAACTCATCTAACTGCCTTGTAAGTGTTTAATAAGGTGCATCAAAGAAAATTGCATAAATTAGCTGCTTGTGAATTGTGATCTGTTATCTTGGTGCTATATCTGGAATCCCATGGTAATGTTATTAGCTAGATAACTGCATTGTGATCCAGCATGTTGTGCAACAAACAGCTCAGCTTCTACAGCGCAAGATTTTAGTATTGGTTCAGTGATAAGCCCTGATTAGTCTAATTTCATTGAAGGAGTTTGCACTAACTTTAATTAGGGGAAATTGGACCGTCTGTGTAGTTTCCTTGTGTGTATGGTATGTGCGGGGGGGGTGGTGGTGTTGATGTGTTTTGGTTTTTGTGTGGGTGGCAGAGCAGATTGCTCTCTATACTGTCTCAGTGTATCCGTCTGCAACATAGAGATCCTGGTCCGAGCTCACACTTAAGGTGAAGCTTAGGTCATTCACAAATCACTTTTATGGGTAAATGGACAGCGTATAATTATGTCTGAACCAAACACAATCTCTTCTTCCAAAATAAATGAATATAATATATGTGTGGTCTGCCAAAGGCTAGAGCTGAAAGATTCAAAGTCTGGGGATCTCAAGGTGCTGATCTGTAGTGCTTGGAGAAAGGAATTGATATGCGGCATTTACAAAACTAAAATTCACAGCTTTTTAACAACCCTGAAAAGACAGGGCATGAGGAACAAAGAGCAAGGCAACATACTGAGAAAAAGTTAGATTTGTTCGTTGGACTCTTGTGTGCCAATTATTCCTTAACACAAAGCCTCCTGCACTTTTTTTTGATTGGTGTCTGTAATTATGGACTAACCTGCCTTGTTCAGACTGGAACTGTTCCTCTTCTGTGTCTGGCAGGGGTCTGATTTCTCAGCACGAGAGGACTGTGGTTGACCATACTGGGCTGAGCACATGCAGGGTGGGGTTGAAATACTGTAGTTATTGACTATGGGTTAATCACACTGCAGCTCAGTTGTTACAAGGTTCTTGGGCAATGGATAAATTCAAGGAAGCTAAAAAGAAGCCAGTCGTCTTAGCTGATTTATTGGTAATGCAATTCCGATGAGGGGTAGAATCTAATTACCACAAACTCTCGCTGCTGTCCCTTCTGTCACCCCCTCCCAGAGCTGATTTGAAGATGAAGGTATTGGTGCAACAATGACTTTCTAGTTTACTACTTAGAGCTGTGGATTAAGACGGCCTCAGTGTGTTCTGAGCTGCATTTTTATGGCAATATGAAGACTCAAATGAAGTAGTTTGCTCATGTCAATAAAAAAGAGGTACAGAAGCTAATGTGAAGAACACCCCCTAGATTTTTTTAGAGAAACTGAAAATCTAACAATGGAGATGTGCTTTTCCCCTGTGGCAGTGGAGCACAGGCTGTGTGTGACCACTGTCCTGGCAGGAGCAGCAGACAAACCCACAAAATCGAGGTAGCACGTGGTAGGAAGTGCGTGAGCAAGGAAAGGTGGGGGAGGAAGGTGGCCTTCCCTCTGAGGCATTCAATTATGGACCCTGGTGTAGAATTTAAAAATAAAACAAAAAAATCTCCAAAAAAAACCCCAGCCCCTCAAAAAAACCCTCACATATGGAAGGCTTAGACAAAGGGATTTTTTTCCCTTATCTTTACTTGAAGAAACAAACGACCTTGCAGCCGCACTTTATGTAGTGAACACCATTTGAGATGGCTGAATGGTTCAAGATGGTGCTGTAGCAACATTAATGAATGATGTGAAAACTGGGTTCAGTTAAAAGCATAACTAAATGAGACTCTGTGCTTACAAATGCTTCATGCAGACACGAATGCAAACAAGGACAGACCTCTGGGCAGAGGCCACACAAACTGTAACAGGAGCAGTGCTGTCGGGGAAAAAAAAAAATGGTGATCTCTGACAATTGACTAATACAAAGCGACATCTGCTAAGTGAAGAGCCAGGCCCTTTGCTGGTGCCAGCCAGCCATGCAACTGGAGAATTGCCTCTGCAAGCTGCTCTGTTTTGCTGTACCAATGATGGTGCTCGTGTCCAGAAGCATTAAACCAAAGAACACAAATCTAGTCAGACAGCATCAGTGAAGTTATCATGAAACATGAATAAGGGTTGTGCTGGTCCAGCACAAACCTACAAATGCCTCATTAAGGAATATTTTTCTTTTTTTGCCAGTGCCACCACTGGGGGAAAGCTTTGTTGCATACCTTGGAGAGGAATACCAAATGTGAGGTGCATTAGGCTCTATGTAAAATTTTATCTACCGCACAGTGATGGCTTTTGTGTGTCAGTGAGCAGGGCAGACCTGGGGGAGAGTCAGAGCAATGACACATGGTAATGAACTTCACTGGCAGACACAAGACTTGAAGCAGCCCTGTATCCAACAGCGGAAATGTGTTACTTCAGACCTGCAGGTCTCCTCCAGGAAGGTGTGATGAGCAGGAGCCCAACACGTTGGATGTAGAGACTGTCTTACTTAGGCATGCCTTTGAGCAGCTGCACTCGAGCTTTGCTTGAGTGTGGGGTCAATCATTACACGTTCGCCCAAATATTGCTTCTTACTGTGTATGTGCATGTCCATGCAATGAGTGACTTCTGAGTGGTTAATAATTCACTCTTCACCCCGCTCTCTCTAAAGAGTGAATTGCTGCAAGGCTTCCTACCGATTTCTTGACAGTAGTAGAGAAAATAGGGTGTACCCAAGGTAATTTAGAATACTGAGCTTTGGAAACCATTAGTGTTTGTAGTTCCTGTTACAACAGCACTGGCCTGTAGCCCCCACCCTTGTCCTTGAGAAACACCTAACCACAAATAAGCAAACCTACCCTTGGTTCTTTATGCAAAACTGAAGGCTTGTGACTGTTAATATTACCATAATAAACATGAAGCAGACATTAGAGAGAGAGAGACTTTACAAAGGGAGATAGGAAAGAGTGAAAGCAAATGCTTCCCACAGCTCTTGTCCCCATAAAATAATTGATGAAATAAAAGGGGGGGGGGGGGGGGGAGGCAGGGCAATAATCTCAAAGGCACTCTGAATTCAATGCATAAATAATTTTGGACATCAGGAATGGGCTTAGTAACTGGATGCTGTGAGTGGGGTGTTTTAGCTGAGCACAGGCAGAGATTGGTGGTGTGGAAATACGCAGGAGAGCAGCAGCCTGGATGTTGAGCAGTGGATGGACATCTGCTAGGCTTCTGGTTTGGTAATTAGCAACCCAGATTTTTGGAAGTTTTGAGTAGCTGACAGCTCCAGCTGGCTTCTGTTGTAATTATTAGGAGTTCGATGTTCAAGTTCAGTGCCTTGGAAATATCTTTTTGGTCTAGCCCTGCATTTAGAAATGTAAATGTTGGCAGCAGTTTGCTAAACACTACCCAGCTGGCAGAACTTGTGGGCTGATTCCAAAAACAGAGTATTGCTGTAAGAGCTGGAGATAGGGATGGTGTGCGAAAGCATAGATACCTGCATGGAAATGGGTCTGCATATGAGGGCTTCCCATGCTGCTCTGCCGTGTGCCATTAAAGAAGGCTGCTCTGAGGGGCTTTAGCTACTTCTCTTCATTATCTGTGCCTTGCAAGAAGCTTTTAGCTTCAGTGGTCTGACTCTGGCTCCTGTAGTGGAGAGAGACAGATAAACCATAAGGCTGGCAGGCAGAGATGCCATAGTATACGTGTCCAGAGAAAGTATTAAGAAGAAAGAATGAACTGTAGTCGGTTTTTGATAGACTGGTTTTGAGACTCTTTTTGAGAAAGGTTGCTGTCAAAGATACCAGCAACACTTTGCCGAGAACACAAAGAGTAGGCAGTGACTGGTTTGTCAGCTTTTGGTCATTTATTGGTTTTTTATGTACTCCAGACAGAAAACGCAAATATAGTGAGTGCCTTAATGGAAAAGGGAAGGCACTAAAAGGAAAACCAGAGATTGGTAATTTATTACAGACTATAATTACTACATTTTGAATTATAAGATCCTTGTTGTTAAAGGTGCTAATTATTTCCCACTATAATACTCTAGCTGGATTTACTTAAAGTTTGGTTGAAGTTTATAAGAATTTGGGGTGAAATTTGCAATGTGGAGCTCGGAGCTAAAAACTTGAGCAAAAAATTTCTGAGTTCTTTGAATCCAGTATTTTTACTGTACTTTTTAAATCTCTTTTTTTGCCTTACACAAAATGAAAAGCCTTGGAAGTTTACAGGCCTTCTCTTGTTGGAAAGCCTCAACTTTGTGTTGAGTTAGCTGAGTTGAAAGCTCATGGAGTCCTTGAGCAGTTCAAGATCTGGTGATGAAAAAGAATGGGTTATGACTGAGAAGGTATCTGTCCAATTTAGCTTTTTCTGTATGTATAGAATTAAAGCTATAATGAATTGTAATGCAATTATGAATGGCTCTTGGGTACCTGGCTTGTGACACTGTTAATCAAATTGGAGGTGCAGACCTCAGCTGCAACCCAGGGCAATTTGTTATGCAAGGCAAAGATTGAAATAGTTATTCTTCTGGTGTCTCTGGTGGTTGTCTCTCCTCTAGTGCGTGATGAAGAATGGAATTCTTAATATCAACTCACAAAGTTTTGAAACAAAAGTCTTGGTTTTCTGCACCTCAACAACAAGGCGTAAAACTGCACATTTATTTCTAAATTCTTACTGATACCAAGTATTCCCTAATATCTCCTTGGCATTGTTCCTTCAATTTGGTCAGTGAAATAAACTTGTTGCTTCAGCCCTTCAGAGACTTATATTAAGATACAAGAGGCCACTTATGGTTTTTGGTATCATGTGTTTATCAGTGCTTCAGATCTTAAAACTGGAATTCAGTTCACGATTCTGTCATTCTAACCTAGGCACCGTAGGATCTCACTGGTTTTGTAGGAAGATGATTTAATGGTAGTGAAGGCAATTACTTATGAAATGTCATTATGGAATACATGCAATTCCAAGTGAATTGCATCTCAGCTATTTGGGCTTCTTAATAAACCACAACTTTAATGATCAGTGTCAACTGATCTTGCAGGGTTAAGAAGCAAACTTACAAACAAAAAGAAGAAATGTAACTAAACTTGGTTAGAAGGAAAGACAAAGTAACAAGCAGTAACCTCAAAAATTTTAAACTTTTGGCAAGTTGTAAGCCAGGTAAAAGCAAGGACCTTGTATATGAAATGTCAGACACCTTTGATAGGAAGTGTTTGTACCTGAGCTACTTATAACTGAATTTGAGTGAATTATTTTATGCAGTAGCTCATGAAATATTCACATTGGCTGACACAAGAGCTTTCTCAGATGTGTTAGTGAATGGCTGAAAGACTCAGCAAAGGATGACAAATGTCAGACCTGAGCTGAGCTAAAACATCTCCAGAGAGATGGTATGGAAAATGGTAATAGCTCCTGTCCTTTTTAACACCTTCCCTAGCAAACAGAGTGAGAAAGTATGGAGCGTGGTGAAGCTGTCCAGGGATCCTACAGCACACCTACCACTACAAATAGGAAAGTTAATTCAAAAGGAGATGAGGACTGGCAGAAGATAAGATGCTTCAGCCTGGGAAGGAGTGGAAAATTTCACTCTGTGGAGGAGGCAGGTGGAAACAGAGGAAAGGAGTATGAGCTGGGAACTTCCAGAAAACAGTAGATGCAAAGTTACAGATTTTATTATTGGGCAAGAGGGAGCAGGGGACACCGAGAGAAGCAAATCTGTTTCTCTTTCATAAATATAAAAGCATGTAAATCAAATACACAAAAATGCCTTGCAGCAGACAAAAGAGCAGGAGGGAACAGAGAACTGTTTCAGTAGTGGCTTCGTGAATGGACCGCAAATTGTCATGAGTCTCTCTCTGCGCAGCAGTCACCCTGCAACAACACAACAGTTTCTCGCTATTTAATTACCAGGAAAATACTGACAGGCTGGAGGATATTCTGGGAAGAGGAATAATTACTTTGAGAGGGCTGAGGGGAAAACTGACGTAAGCTGAAGGCCTCGGAGGTAGGAGGGGAAGGGAGAAGGAGGCAGATGCCAAAACCCAGATCAGGCCACCAGATCCAGGTCTGTTCTAGATAGGAACACCCTCTTTAGGTTCAGTCAGTATTTTCTTCATTATGTGTTATTGTTAAATTACTTGCAGCTTTTCAGTACCTTCCTACTTGCTTTTCTGTCATTGCTGCATCTGTTTGAAAGTATCTTGAAGATGAAGTTATTTCCTGGAGGAATTCTTGTACATGTTTTCCCCCAGCAGTTCATCATTCTTATCTGCTATATTCATTGTCAGGAGGAAGACGATTTCTTTCTTTTTTTTTTCCACATATACTGAGCAATTTAAACTACTCTCTCTCATTTTTCTTTACGGAGGTTTAGTTATTAACTAGCTCCTGCCAACTTCTGGCATTTAACCTTTCTAGAAGCTTGACTTTATTTGTTTCTCTTTTTATTATCATCCAGGTACATGTTTTTTTTTCAGAGAATTTGTTCTGAATTCCTCTCTGTCTTTACTTGACTGAAAGGATGCAATGGAACTGAGTACTGCATTTAAAGTCCCAGTTGCTGCATCAAAAGAAAGAATATTCTGCTAATTCCCTCTACTGTTTGGGAAACTAAGGAACCAAAGACCAAACATGAGTTGTATGGAGTATGTCCTAGTGTAATGACACATCCATCCAGATGTTCACTCATCAAAATGCAGACAAACATTACATGAGATGCATGTCAAGCCAGGCAGTAAGCTTCTTGCATTTCATGTGAATGCCTGAATGTCCTGTCCATGTTATGGGTATCTTCTCTAGAGAGGGCACTGACATCACGTTATTCCTTTTCTGTACAGAAATCCTTTTCACATACAGAATTTGTTATTGGTTCCCCCTTACGGCTCTGAACATCTAACATTCATGCATCATGTTCCCCATATGATGTTTATCATTCGTACAAACTGGAGGATATTGCTGACTCCCTGTTATTATCATCAATCCTTTTCTGTAGAACTGTCAGCCACCTAATTGCTCCTCATCTCACACTTGGGTAGATGATTATTACAAACTAAATGTAGGTTCTTTATTGCCCTTCTTTTTTCAGTCCATTCCTGCTTCTCAAGAGTATTCTGAATTTTGTCCTAAATAGGCCTAATAAACAAAATGCACATACAGTATGAGAACTTTGAGGAGATTCGTCACTGCAGAACAATCTAGTGGAGTCATTGTTAAGGGGAAATGGAGGGCCCAACAGTGAAGCTAAGAAACACGCAGCAAACCTAATTAACCAGGGAGCATGTTTAATGAAATGATGTTTCTAAGTAAATAGTTATATTAAAATAAATAATAAAAAGGAAAAAAAAGCAGCAATAACAGGATACATCGTCACAGGAGAAAATCAAAGCTGCAGTCATCTGCGTTTTTACATTATACCAATTGGAAGTTAAGGAAATAGCAATAAAGGCTCAGTTGATAATGGAACGTGTGCATGGAATGAATCAAGATAGGCATGAAAATATCAGGGACAAATGACGTTTCTGAGAAACCTAGATATATTGGCCTTGTTAATGAAGTTTGGAGTCATGGTAACACTTTTCTACTTCATGAGAGTTTGCTTGCAGTGTCTTTTCTAATTGCAGTGTGTTCAACCTTTTCACCCAACAGACATTGGAGGAAAAATGAAACCCCTCTAATGTCTGTTCATTGACGGCAGTGGGGATCCAAGTTATACTAGTCTAAGACAACCAAGCTACGTCTTTGCCAAACCTTAGACCATGTAGTAAAGAGCTTTCTTCTAAAATAATAGAATATATAAGCAAACCCATTGATTTTTGCCCCTAAAAATAAACATAGGTGACTTCACTTGTGTCTACTGAAGCACTGATACTGCTGTAACTTTACTGCACAAAGTTAGTACGTCTGATGCAATCAGTGTCCTTTTCCTTTAGCTGGAAAGAAAGGGGGAAAAACTTCTGACATCTGAAAGAAATCATCGTATGAGTTCCCCACTGATACTTCCAGGAGAAAAGGAAGGATGAAGCGAGGCATTTATTGGCTTGCAATTCCAAATTTATGGGGCTAAAGGCTGTTTATAGTTGGCAGAGTTATTAGTTGTTTTCAACCGATTTAATTTGTTGCAATTTGAGGTTTGTTTGTGCTTGGGAAGGATCATTATATTAGTCATAGCATTTGGTGAGGAAGAAACAAATGAATGTTTCATGGAAAGGTTGTAAAACAGTTTATTTTGTAGAGAGCAACCTGAGGAGGGCTTTACATGTGCCCTGGAAGGTAAGCTCCAGGTCTAACCTTCATTGCAGCTTTGGTTTTTCTTTCCTCCTTTCGCAGACTGTGAGGGTGTGAGCAAGGCTTGGAAAACACAGCTCCAAAAAAAATCCTCACCTTCATCTCACCTGATGCAGCAAAGCACCAAAATGATATTACTTGAAGAACAGAGATAGTTCTCTGATGCCAAATAGAGATGTCAATAGAGAGATACATGTGATATCAGAGAGATGCTGCCAAAAGAGGGAAGGCTTTAAATACAGGTATACTTTTAAGAGAAAGCAACAAGAAGTATTTTCTCAATGAGAGAGGAACAGAAAAATAAGCTCAAGTAGCTTCTGCCTCAAGTCTTGAGGGCAACACAGTGGCAGACTATTGATTAAAAGCAAATGAAATCCAGTACCTTCCAGGGCTATTTACCACCTAGGACCAGGTGGACTTGAGTCCTTGTTGTCCTGCAACTGATAAGGACTGAAAAGCAGAAGAGATCTTTTGGGGATGCATGTTTAGCACTGCAAATCCCTCTGACCTTTGAAGAGTTGCTTTTGCTCCTAGCTACTCCAAGATGCTTTTTCCTTCCCTTTTGCAAGGGTATGTGAAAAGATGTGAGTGCATCTGCTTCATTTAGGCTATCTCATGCAGGAATGAGATAAGTTCAAAGGGAATACTAAGCAACAGGGAAAGCGATAAACAAGTACTACATGAACTGGGCAGGCCAGCGATAAAGGACACAGTATCCAACACTAAAACTCTTCAGCCACTAGTTAACGGGCTACTAAAACTACAGGCATAGCCTCAAAGAGGTTCAACCTGGACTTTGTAACTGATAAGAGGGAAGGAAGATGACTAGGAGCATTATGGGATACTCAAGGGGAAACTGTGGAACTATGCCAAAAATTTTAAGGAGATGCCTTATATATGCTTAAATCTGAGTATGTCACTGTGAACAACACTAGCCGTAAAAGGGTGTGTCTGATCAAAGATGCCTTGTAGATACTTGTGCCATTAATAACACCATGTATTTGTAGGAATTACTACGCCTTTACACCCAGAGTGACTCTGGTTCACCCTTTGATTTGATTGACCTCTGCTTCAGAAGCAGCTAATAAATCAAGAGAAAAGGAATAGGATCTGCTGGTGTGGGCGTGCTGCTCATTTCAAGTATGTCAGGCTGTGGCCTCCACAGTGGGAGAACAGAAAAAGCTTGCAATTACGTGAAGCATGGCACTGTTTTGTGCATGCTGGAAAGGGTATGGCAAAGGGAATAGTGAAACCCGGCAATTGCTGTAGTGGATTGAATGCTGAACAGTTTTGCTTTTCACAAGGACAGGGGATGGTGGGAGGGACGGGTCACTCTCAAGTGACAGTGGGATGTGACTGTCCCAGCGTTAGTTCTTCCCCTCCTTACACAGCCCCCCAATGCTATACTGCTGTGCTTTGGACCCCAGTGTGTGCAAAACACAGCTTGGACTTTTGCTGTAAAATATCACCGGGGTGGCTTTCCATACACCCACCAGATGTATACAGGGTACTTTGGATACTTTGAACTGGAAAAACATATTAAAAATGACGTCTCATGGCACTCACAGGCCATTTCAGGCTGTGGGCTAACAGAAAGGGCAGTAGCTCTACCACAGAGTGTACGAAAACAACTGCAAGCTATGAAAGATTTCTCATATCAATGTATAAATATAATTTTACATGCACAAGGATAATATTTCCCTTTGTTTTTACGGAAAAACACCAGCTAAACCTTGGCATGCCTTGGGATTAGCTTGCTCTCTGGTGTGAAGAACAGGAAACTTCACTTCAGGAAAAGGCAGGTGATAGGTTTTGCATATATATACATATATAAAAAATTGTTTTCCTTTTCTCGATATTTGATCTGAAGAACCCTGTGCTGGAATTGCTCCTGGTGTTGGTGAAACTACTCTGTGTTAACACTGCGCTTTGGCTTTATGTAATTGTAACAGAAAACAGCCCTGCAGCTAATCAAGTGATCTGCAGAGTGTATCTACCCACTATTTAAACAAAAAGCAGGAGCGGAAACCGCCTATTTTTCCTGCTGACGAGCTGGCCCGAGCAGGGTAAACTGGGCAGCCGTCACCCACGCTGCGATGACCTGAAGCATCGAGCGGGAACAGAGCTTGGTACAATGTTCACACAGATGATTTCTTCCAGGAACTGGGGGTACCAGCGGCTACGCTCTTACTACCAAAACATGGTCCCTGATCCGTTTCTTTATTTTACCCCTTACAGGGTAAAATACTGTTGCATTCTGCTGAACCCGAGAGAGCAAACTGGGGCAGCGTGTATGAAATCTGTGTATCTTCAGGCACGCATTTGCCATCCTGGAGCTGGATTCATTTACATTATCTGACATTACCTTGCAGCGAGCTGGACATAAATTGAGAGTTAAGCATAGCTGTGGGCAACTAGCTTTTTGTGCACAATTGCAGTAATAATTTAGAGTAATTTCTTTTGCTATTTTGTTATGTCAAGTTTTTAACATTTGTAAGCCATTTAAAATGAAAAGACACATACAGGGGAGTTTGTTATAACCTTGCCTCAAGATGCCATTTGGAATAATTGTGATGCTCCAGCCTTGCACAAACCTTTCACAGGAAGGAGATAAATACACTTTATTAAAATAGGAGATGTCCACAGCAAAGACCAACGTTATATGACTGCAGGAGCACCATAAAAATCACTTCTACCAAAGTTAACTCCTTTCGGTGAACACACAGCCTCCATCCTGGCATAATTTTGCTTGGAGCGCTGGCTACTGAACTAAAGAGAAGCCATTAAGGGGAAAACTGTCAATTATATATGAAAATCAGAGTTCATTACTTAATCACTCAATGCTTTGATACTATAGGGGATGCTTTAAGATCAGGAAGTGACTGGAAAATAAGGTCTTTGTGTTTACTGGACGTATGCTCCTTTTTCTAAACAAATATACTATACTGAAAAACAAGGGGTTAACTGGCTATGGTGTGTAGTGGGACTTTGTTTTCTTACAGGCTTTGGTTTGGCCCTTCATTTTTATCACTCAGAAACCTGAAATCCACTCTCAGAACTGCAAGACCTTTACATAAGTGAAACATGATGGAAGAATATTTTGGCCACTAAACTTTAATTGGTGTTACAAGCTCATCTATATACAAAGCTAAGGGAAAATTTTTATTCCTTTTTTTTTTTGTTTTGTTTTGCAAAACGTTTTAAATAGTGCCAGGAGCATGGGAGATGGCTCACAGAAAATGCCAGTGAAACTCCCACTAATATCTGTGCTGTGTTTTTATATGCGCCCTATGGAAAATTGGTCTTAAGTTTTCAGTTTTCCAGTTTTCAGATGGAGTGGGGGGAAAAAAAGCTTCACAGTGGTAGAAGGGGTAAGATCATGAAAGTGAGCAGTTCAGTTCAGTCTTGTTCCTGTTAGTTTTGGAACTTTCAGTGAAACCGTTAAGATAAATTACATGAGACACTGGAAGGAAAATTGTTTATCAGCATCTGATTCATAATGATTTGTGAGATTTACAGCAAAACACTACCAATGCTAATAAATTGTGTCCTTTCTGAAGACGGTAGCCATACTTTTATATAAATTATTTGTCGGCAAGAAGTAATCTGTTACATAAAATGGCTTGTACATGCAAAACCAATAGTAATACTGAGACTAAAAAAGGAGCAAAATTCAAAAGATGGGTTTATAGTTTGTGAGTCAGGCTTGACAAATTGTGAAGTGACAGCATTGCGGTGGATGTGGCAATAGCAAGGCTGATCAAAGAAAATGCAGCTGAAATATATGTGGAAGGTTGCAAACAAAAACAGTGAGTCCAGCCCTGAGCTAAAAGGAGGTTGAGTTTCAGAAAGCAAAAGATAGATTCAAAACAGAAATTGTGTGGTCTTAGAGCAAAGAGCACATGGATGAGGTGGAGGGGAATTTGCTAAAAATAAGTGATGACAAAAGAATAAATTGGTCCAGACACCTCAAGACAACTGGGAACATGTAACGTGGGCACAGTCTGTTCAGATGTGAAGCAGGAGCTGGAAGATCAGGGAAACGCAGATAACAAGTGACATGAAGCGTTCCCCTCCTCTGCTTCCAAGGACAACAGGGGTACCACAGTGACAGTCAGGACGAGGAGTCAGCGGGAGGAGCAGCACCAGCATCTGCAAGCACTGTCACTGCCGGGCCGGATCCTTCCCCAGGGAGCTGTAACCAGTGGTAGCCACGGCCAAGGAGTACGACAGAGGAAAAACTGTACCACGTGCCTGAGAAGTACCAGAAGATTTAAAGGCTGCTTTTCTCCATTGTCTCCCTCAACTCCATTTTCACTCCACAGCATTGATATAAGAATTCATATTTTCCTGGCAGATCTTTCCTAATTCCTTGACTCAACCTGCCAAGCGTCAGAGGGAATTTGTGGTGTTGTGCAGAAAATGGGAATTAATCCTGAAATGCATCTCATCATAGGGTACTTGGTGTCCTTTCTTCCAGCTGGCACTGGGGATCTCTCTGTCCCTAATAGAGCTCCTTTAAATCACACAGATGATTGCATAGTAATGACCACTTTCTATATTTGTATTATGGGGTCATAAAATAATACCATGTTTGGGGGATCTGGCAGAGACCCCAGAGTAATTGTGCATGACCAGAGTTAGAGGATTTGCCTTGAGTGTTTAGGAAATCTTCTCTAAATACTGATGCAGTGAATTTGGGGTAAATTATAACTGGTTTCCTTTTGTTGGGTACTAGACTCTGATCGATTCTAGCATGGTTCAGGGTGCTTCAAGAAAGAAGTCAGACTGTTCAAAGCACTAACCTGAGCCCAAAAGTTTGCTTCGTGAAAAATACTTGGTGTTTAAGCAGAGTCAGTACAGGAGGCTATTGAGTAATTCTGCAATGAACGCCAAGTGACGTTTTTCATGCTTTGGAAAGCAAAGGCCATGGCATTAGGAGCATTACTTCATGTGATGGCACCTTAAAGTTCAACATGTCGTCTTTGCTTCAAGGGTCGCTAGCGGTGAGGGCAGACAGGACAGTATGGCTCTTCCGAAACAGGGCCTCCCCTTGCCGGAGATCTTGGCATTATTTCCCTGTTCCTCCATTGCAGTCTGTGTCATATATTTAATCTGCAGGATACTGACTTTTTGACTTTTTTTCACTGCTACCCCCAGAGGAGTGAGGATCACAGTTGTCGTCTTGCACAAAATCAGTGCTGATGCCTCTTGCATTAATTCAAGAGGCAACTGGTCCCTCACCAGCTGCAAACAGCCATACTTCGACCCTAGGATTTATTTGCATAATCATCTGATCCATTTTGTGCTGAAAAGTTGGTAGCAGCCTTTTTGGATGATAATGGGCTGTGTGAGCCTTTTTGTGCACCTTATTAACTTTATAGAGACAGGCAGCAGATGATGCTCTGTGTTTGTGTTTGTAGCCTCAAGCTGGATGGTTTGTTATGACACAAGTAGTTTCTGTTTAACATATTGAGCATTTTTTATGTTCTGGAAGATTTATGATTAGCAAGTATTCACAGAGCAATCTAATCAGGAAAACAAGTAATTATTTTTCTCAACAGTGAAGTAGTGATTTGAGTGTGTTTTCACAACGTGACAGGCACCTTGATAAGTCCAATTAGAGAAATTCTTGTATTCTAATAGTCTACATTTGTTCACATGTCTGATCTTGTAGGGAAGGCTGCCCTTTTTTTATTATTGTTATTTTCTTAAAGAAGCAGTCTTTGTCTTTTCATCTGTCTGGGAGATCTCAAAAAGGAAAGAAAGCTGCAGTGTTTCTCTCTGCTGAGAGGATTTTTCCTGATTGTAACTGAGTTCATTTCAGAAGCTTGATCCAACTGACAGCCCACCCAGATTGCTTGCCTGCTTATTGCTGTTGGTATTTAGATGCAGTCAAGACTGGAGGCTTGATGACAGCCAAAGGTACCAGCAGAGAAATCTCTGGCGACTCAGGCCACAGCAGCACTGGCATGGGGCACGAGTCGATGAAAAGCAGCAGATCACTCAAAAGGCTAATTAGGACCATGCCCTTGAAGAGGCATTTTCTAACACCATTCTGAAGCTGGAGACAGATGAAGGTATGCACTTCACATTACGAGTGCCACTCCTAAGTTTTCCAACAAGCACTTTGTTTGCAAAGTACAGTGGCTTTAAAGTGCATTTTAGTCAGAGAGACAGTGAGGTGTTTAAATAGATGATTCATAACAGGCTGTACTAAGATCAAAAAAAAGTAATATCAAAGTGGCCATTTATTTGTGAGATGAGCAGGCAGCAATCACCAGGCAGGGTAATGGAGTACCTCCTGGCCATGCTAGCTATTTCCTATCTTGCCTCCAAATACCTGCACAGCTCGGAAACGAGTGCAATGATACATTGAAGGAGTGATCCCTGCTCTGCATTGCAGAAGGGTGATGACAGCCTTGCGGAGCAGCACAGAGCAGCTGAAGGTGGGGGGGTACAAAGGTGAAATCCCATGCTCAGGTCTACTTCTGCTGTGCCTTCTTTGTTGAGGACCTGTGAACCCGCAGGGTGGTCTTTTTCTTTTCTTGCCTCTGTCTGCATGCTTAGGGGTTCTTAAAAAGCTATATCCCAGGGATTCAGCTGCCAGGAAGACCTTATAACCTGTTGGGAGGAAGGAGTGGCTGGAAAACCTAAGAAACACTCGGTATCTCCAGGAGCTCGCTCTTCAAGTACCCAGAGACCAGTCAAGCAAGGTGTCCTGGTTTGAGGAATAATTGTCATTATTCCCCCAAAATCTGAAATAGTCACCTGACCCCTTCATGGCCAGCTGCTCCCAGCAGATCCCAGTCAGAAACAGGCTGGGAATAAGCAGGCCTCTCATTCTTACTTAAGTACCAGTGAATTCTGGTGATTAAACGCTGCACCCATGGCCAACTCCTCCCTGATGTAGGCAATCAAGGAGATGAACAAGGGACTTTATAAATGGCTTTATAACATGGAAAACCTTGGATTTATGGTGGTAGCTGATGTTTTCCCCAATATGCATCAACTGATTTCTTTCTGTATTTGCAGCCTGCATGTCCTCTAACCAGTCTTGCGCTGTAGGAACAATAAGAAGCTGATTGCTGTACCACTGCAACCAACGTCAGTGGCAGTGAACGGATGTATTGTTGCTTCAACAATAGTAGGGGTTTCATTTCTAAAAAGTATTATTTAGGTCTTTTACTCCAGTCACAGACATTACCTTTTTGTTTTCTGAACTTTCAGTGAGGGAGAACTAATGAAGTACTTTATAATGTTCTCTGCTTAATGAAATTCATGGCAAATAGGACAAAGCAATACAAACAGAAAGGGAAATAATTTTGTGTTCAGCGCTCGTTTACTCAAAATTCCTTAATTTATCCTTCTACTTGTATTGCATGCTATAACATTTTCATTTTCAGTGAAAAGAAGTCAGGGGAAGAGTAGAAGAAAACACTACCCATGTGCCTGGTGTGTTGGTGGTTTTTTATTTATTTATTTTTTTAAACTTTTCTCTATTTGATCAGTTTGGTTGCAATTGGTGAATTTTCAGTTTCCTGTCCCCAAGACAAAAACCTCTGGGCTGTTTACTTTTCTCTCTCTTAAGTTTCAGTCTGTTGCTAGACTGCCTTTGACAGCTCTGAGAGGCTGAGTAATTGTCCAGAAGGACAGTGCAGGTTTTAAAAATTGCTTTTTGAATTAGAAGCTGTCTTTTTCACTCTTGTGACGACGCACTGAAGACATGATCCAGTAGAAATCAGCCCTGCTCAATACCTTTCATTATGTATTTGCTACCAGAGAGAATTCAAGCATCTTATCTAGTTTTATTAACTTCCAGAAATTTAAAGCAGGATTTTAGCAGTTCTCTGCTAAAGAGCCAAGGGGGGGGGAAGAAAAATCAATGGCATGTGTTTAAAATTTGCAGTCTTCTCTGCGCTGAGCATGTGTAATGCTTCGTTTCATTTTGTGACTATGTATTCAGCTCCAGCACCGTGATGAGACATCGCTGACGTGTGTCTGACAGTCGCTCCCCAAAGTGAGCACGCACCACCTGTACAGATGCTGTTAGGAAAAACATCATTCTTTGCCAGTTGTTTGGGTTCAGAATGTGGGTTCCTGGGCAGGAAAAAGCAAGAACAGCTGCTGGCACTGGGGGCAGGGAAGGGATGCTGTGTGCACTCTGGTGCTATTGGGGAGGGAAGGGACCAGTGTCTGGCCTCCATCTTGCTCCTCTTTTTGGTCCATGGGAGCAGGAAGGACTCATCAGCTCTGAATGCCAGTTTAACCTGGGTAGCAAGTGACTTTGGTAGCTGTAAGGACCAGAGGCAGCTTTTCAAATTTGCATGTGCTGGAATGTGTGTGGCTTGTGGTCCTACTCCTCTTCCTCTGTGAAGGCAGCTGAAGGCAACCATTTGTCTTTAGCAAGACCCTCATACCGAGCCACTGCTGGGATAGAGACAGGAGGGGAGTAGGGATTCAAGTCATCTTCATCCCCTCTCCCCAGTCTGCTGGAGGCTCCTGGCCCTATTTGCCAAGCCAGATCTCCTGCCGCTGTCACTGCAGAGATGTGACCAGCTCTACCTCTGCATCATCATTAGTAGCGCTCCCTAGACAGCCGGGTTGGCATGTGCAGACAGCTGTTGTATACCAGCCCAAAATTTAAGTTTATCCTTTTGACCCCTTTTCAGGCTCTTCTGTCCTCGTCTCCCTTCCCAATTCTGCTGCTTCATTCATTCAGGGTATTTTTTCCAGCAAAGATTGTACAGCTCTTGGCTTCTGTTTTCCTTGTTCTGTCTGTTACAGGAATTCAGATTATTGCCTACATGACTCAAGTGGAGTCCAGATTCAGTTCAACTGTCTTTTCACTTTCTTTTTTCCCCCCCATAGGAAATCAAACACCCTATCAGAAAACAGAGCTTCCTACTTGTGTTTTCCTGGGTGGAAACAAAGGCCATCTGGTTTACGAAGCATGCTAGTCTTTTCCTTTTCTTGTATTATGAAGTCTTCAGGGAGAAAACTGTATTTCCTCTCTTCTATATTATGAAGTGTATTATTGACCCTGTCAAAATTATGTATTAATTACAATGTTTTTTCCCCAAAAAGGGGAAATGGGAAAAACCTTAAGCTTGGATGGGAAAATTTGTGTTGAAATACTTTGTTCCTAAGAGAGATTCTGAAAAACAGGATTTGTTCAAATGGGTTGTTTTTTTGTTCTGAAGTACCAAGAAAATAGTCACAGTTTACTTAAAGTTTTCTGAATTAACATCTTAACAAGTGTTATTTCTACAAAGACAAAATAGGTATTTCAGTTTTCAGCAGTTTCAGGATGTAAACTTACAGACATACCAGAGTATCTCAAAAATGTTCTGTCCTTCCAAATAAGCAATATTATTAAATAATGAGGAATATGGATGGGAGCCATCCTGTGCCCCCAGTCAGGCAGGGGATGTGTAATGCTGAAAGGAGCGTTATCAGCAATTAGCTCATACTTTTTTTTTTGCTTGCTTTCTTCAGTTCCACTTTGTCCCAGGAGTCTGAGGTCTAAACCAACTGTCATCTTCCAGAGATCTAATTTCTTTTTGATATATTCTCCTTTGCTGCTTTGTGCTGCATTATTCAGAAAAAGAAACAAAAAGCCCCAAGTGGTTAGGTTAAAAAGAAGGTAGAAAATTAAAAACAAAATTGTGAGAATTTATACATTTTCTTTTCTGATCCTTTGACTGAAAGGGTGTCTTTCAGAGTGGTGTTTCTTCTGGTTGATAGCCAAAATGAAGGGAAAAAAAAGTCTCTTAGCTTAACTTGGTAGAGCTCATCTGCCTAACACTGCAGTTGGGAAACTTAGTTACTGCTACAGACTTGACAGTACAAAACAGACCAAAAATTTAATGCCTCTTTTTATTTTATGATCACTGCAGAAAATTAACGATGTCATTTTCTTAAATCCAATTCCTCATATCATGCCTAGTCCTCTAAAGAGCATGGCCTAACACCAGGGGTGTGTGGTAGACCTGATGGCACTGTGAGCTTTGCAAAGGATCTGTCCCAGGGCTGCTGTTACTTTGGTGCATTTATTTGAGCTGGTTTCAGGGGGTGCGTGTCCTGAGTGGATACGCAGCTTTACAGCAGCATATTCACCACCAGTGAGGGAATGATCCTAACCCCAGCAGAGTTTGGTGCTCTTGAGCAGAAGCAGCAGCTTGTTTGCAGCACATCTATTATCGCAATAAGGACAAAACCCAGCTTGTTTTATAAAACAAGAACATGCTGCAGAGCAAACTCTGTGGGAATCACTGGCCCTACTTATGTTGGGAACTGGTGCATACGGTACTGAATCTACAACCCACAGCCTACTCCTGCTGTAGAACTACAGCCCTCTGGTGGTACCTAGTCAAGTATTTTGTGAAGACCTCCATAACATTATAGCTAAACCGTAGCTTTGGGCCCTGGCCTTTATGGTGTTGCCTGGAGGAATAGGAATATTTCTGGGGGAAAAGTCCAAAAAGCAAGGTGCAAGTCAG
Source organism: Anarhynchus alexandrinus (assembly GCA_008711295.1). Taxonomy (NCBI): domain Eukaryota; kingdom Metazoa; phylum Chordata; class Aves; order Charadriiformes; family Charadriidae; genus Anarhynchus; species Anarhynchus alexandrinus. The sequence goes on along the minus strand of VUYV01000016.1, from coordinate 8,351,466 downwards.
CATCCAGCTGTGATGCACTGCACTGGAAATCACCTGCCAGAGAATAATTTCTAAAGCAAATACGAAGGCGTGCAAAAATGCTTAAGAAGTGGGAGAGTATGGAGCTCACAGGATTGGGAGAGACCTCAGAAATCACTTGCAGGGCACTAAGAGGCCACTGATGAACCCCCCTGTAGTGTCCTTTCCCCATCAGTAATTTTTTCTCCTTCCTGAGGTAGGATGAACAAAATATCCTTCTGTCCTGGGCAATGTTTGCTTAGCCTGATCTTTAAAGTGCTTCAGTGACTGAGGTTTTGCAATCTTTTATTTCCAGTGCTTCATTAGAGGAACAGTCAGACTACTTTCCTCATAACTCATCCGTATCTTACATTGCACAGTTTAAACTCATTATTTCTTGTCCTATTCGCTATGGACATGGAAAAGCAAAACACCAAACCTTTTTTTAGTGTGCTGGACTCTTTCATATTTGAATATACATCTCTGTCTTCCTTAAAGCTAATCAGCCCAAATTCATTTCCTCTTCCTCATCAGTCATATTCGCCAAGAAGTTCTGCTTTGAACGCTTTCACTGCAGCTCTCTTCAGCCATGTGACATGACACGCTCGGACATGGCCTTTTGAGCATCAGTTCTTCAAATGAAGAATAACCTCAGTTTCCATCTAATGAGACTTGGCCTTGAAATGCTTGTGACGCATTTCATTAGCACGCACTGCTCTGAAGTTTCATTCTAGACTACAGGAAGCTTTGGGCTATAGCATCAGGCTCTGAATAAAGCACAGTAACTTGAAAAGACAGCAATAGTGAACTGAGGGCCTCAGCTGGACTGTCCTGGTAGAGCCTCACCATTGCCTGTGATCAGTTTATAGCAGCTGAATAGCCAGACCAACAAGCAGTCATATTATTACTGAGCTTGGAGGATTAATTTGAAAACCCTGAGCAGGCGGCCTGTGGGGATCTGTCTCAACCCACCAATGTTGAAAGGTTTTTCCCCATGAGGAAAGGAGCGGAGCTGGAAGTCCCCTGGGTAAGGAGGGCACAGGAGCCTCAGGGCTGCCCCACGGCCCCAGCCTGGCAGCTAAAGCTGGGCCTGTTCTTAGCAGAAAGGTAAAGTTTCATTTGGATTGTTTTTTTTTTCACAGAATCACAGAATTTTCAGAGTTGGAAGGGACCTCTAGAGATCATCTAGTCCAACTCCCCTGCTAAAGCAGGATTGCCTAGAGCACATTACTCAACATTGCATCCAGGCGGGTCTTGAAAATCTCCAGAGAAAGGGACTCCACAACCTCCCTGGGCAGCCTGTTCCAGTGCTCTGTCACCCGAACCGTAAAGAAGTTTTTCCGTGTATTTGAACGGAACTTCCTATGTTCCAACTTGTGCCCATTGCCCCTTGTCCTGCTACTGGGAACCACTGAAAAGAGTCTGGCTCCATCCTCCTTCAACCCACCCTTTAGATATTTGTACACAGCAATAAGGTCTCCCCTCAGCCTTCTCTTCTCCAGGCTAAAGAGTCCCAGCTCTCTCAGCCTTTCCTCATAAGGGAGATGCTCCAATCCCTCAATCATCTTAGTTGCCCTTCGCTGGACTCTCTCCAGCAGTTCCCTGTCCCTCTTGAACTGGGGAGCCCAGAACTGGACACAGTATTCCAGTTGTGGCCTCACCAGTGCCGAGTAGAGGGGGAGAATGACCTCCCTCGACCTACTGGACACACTCTTCCCTATGCAGCCCAGGATTCCATTGGCCTTTTTGGCGACAAGGGCACATTGCGGGCTCATTGACAATTT